>BMAO01004449.1:0-121035 GCA_019973975.1 Trichonephila clavata
ACATTGAGTAATACCCTCCGGAACTTCCGGTTTAATTTGATCTATGGGAAAACATCGAAATTCAACTGAGTTTTTCAAAGTTCTAATGCAAGTTTTTGAAATTTTGAACTATATGGATAGTAGATGATCTGCAGATTTCCCACTCGGAATTTCATATTATTTCTTTCAGTATCTTTTCTAAAATACCTTTTTTAATTTTTTATCTCACTAGAGCAAGGTTGCCACAATTGCTTGCTTATCGCGTTTTTTGGCGATGTTTGGAATATGTAAATAGTGTAAGTGTATTAAGTAATTAGTGTTATTTTGCGTATTGGATTTTGTTTTATCGTTTATAATTTACGTTATCATATCACAAGATTTATTATAATAATTGTATTTGTCTATTTGAATCGTTTGTTTCTTTCTTGGTTACGAAAACAAATAGTAATTAAATACTTCGGAATTTTTTTTAATTATTTTTTTTGTATAAATGTTATATTCATTAAGATATTGCATGTACTTGCCGCCATTTTTTTCTACATATTAATTTTTTATAGTTATTGGATTAAATTTCTTCCATATTCATTTGAAGAAGAGTAATTATAAATATGTGTAAAATACTTTTTATTATTTATAATTGTTACTTTTTGACTAATTTAAGATTAATTAGTTATTTAATTTCTGATATGTATGTACGTATTCCATTTTTGTAACATCTTACTGACAAAGTTTTCCATTGTCAATTTATTGAATTTGATGAAAATTACTGGAATTTGAAAAATCACTTCTTGTTCGCTTTTACAAACATTATTTTTGCCAGAAATTTTAGATTAATTTCTGTGTTTTGTATATTTGGAAATTATTAGAAAATAACAAATCATGTTATTTTATCTATTTTCATATAAAATAACTTGTTCTTGAAAATATATTGTATAATATTATTAGGATATCCAGGTTTTTAGCATTGTTTATTATTTTATTTTACATTGTATGGAAATATTTGTTTGGCTTACATATGTTATATTTAAAAAAATATTTATTACTTAGCATGTGTTTGAAAATGCTACTATCTTTGAACAATGTTTCAACTTCATATATTGTATGGATTATGTATTTTAATAAATTTTTTATGTTATTTGCAATTCATTGTGCTGTAAAAATAAAAAAATTCATTTTCATTAAAGAATAAATCTTTTATCATTAATCAAAAACTTTCATGTTAACTAACTCTAATATTATGTAAATTTTTAAGGATTTTTCTACAAATATAAATTGTATTTTAAAACAGTCTATAGTATTCATATATATCATACTATTTTTAAAATTTATATGCAATTCAATAAGTAAAAATATATTAAAGACAAAGGATAATTAAATTGAATTTCTAAAGACTGTTACGCCTTTTCTCTTTATGTGATATTTTCACTTAATATTGTGTAATAATTACTATAAATTATAAATCAAATTTTTTTAAAACAAATTTCCTTAATTTGCATATTTTTCAATGGTTTTGAATCATTACTACATTATAGAATTAATATTGTTGCCTTTACTTTTAATATGTTGGAATCATGTCTAAAAACAAGGAAAACTTGTATAATAATGTATGTTTATATTGAAATGAAAAATTTAATTTAAATTCAAAGTTGCCTACAAGAATATTAAATTAAGAACTTATGGTAGCATTATTATCAATCATAATATATACACTTGTAAAGCAAAAAATACTTTTATATTAACCAATAATCTATGTACACTAGCTGTTATTTTCTAATATTTACATAAAGTTTGCTGTTTGTGAAAAAACATTTCAGAGTATTACTATTTGACGGATATCTAGATTAATATGATATTCATTATTTTATTTGGTTTACATGTGAGATAGAATTTTCAATTTAGATTTAAATAAATATTTTATGCAACAATATTTTTAAAAATATTTATTACTTTCCATTTTTAAAATTGCTGCTAACAAATTCCAATGCACTTAAGAGATGCATTTAAAAAAGAAAATAACATGAAGTCTTTTTTAAAAAAAGGTTTCTTTTATAAAATTTAAAAATTAGTAGAGAAAATAGTACATTATCAATAAGTAACTTGCAGTAAGCACGAATTAACTGAAAACACATGACAAATAATGAATTTAGCTCCTATAACAATACACGCATTGAGAAACTTTTAATAAGTTCAATACCCAATTTTCAAGAATTCTAGCTACAGCAACATTTGGAAATCTAAGCAAATGTATGTTATAGACATTTTCAAATAAAATTATTTACATTAATCAGTATTCAAAATAACTTTATTCAAAAATATGAGAAATTTGATATTTACAACAACAGCAAATTTTAACTTTCAGCCCTGAATTTCTACATTATACAGGACGTTTCAATTATTGACGAATATGTCTTGATTTTGCAAGCCATGTTTACTGGGAAATAATTCAAGAATTTTTTCCAATTTTCACAACTTTCTTAGTTATTGGCCATCTGAGAATGACAATTGAGGAGAAAAAACAACTTATTGACTCGTTAAAAGATTTTATATTAAAATCTAAATTAAAGTAAACCCTCTTTCAGTAAATAGAAAAAATGTTTTAATCGTTTTTATTTTAATTAGTGAAGTACAGGTCAGTCAACCTTTGAATATAAATACCTTTAATGCTGGATTTCAGCTTCCAGCACTGGTCATTGTACATGCATGGCTAGGTGTATATTGTTCTTTTTCAAATTAATAAAAAGGATAACTTATCTTTATTCCTCAATTTACATACAAATTTCAATATTTTATGAGATTCATTGTTTTTAATTATTTTGAGGGTAACTGTATATTTTAAAAATAATTCTCCAATATGTTCCATACCATTCTTATAAAGGGCATTTAAACTTTTGTGTTCTTTGAAACTGTCCAATTCTACTTGTTTGCATTCATCTGTTATATTTAAAATTAGCATTCTTTCAGATTATGAGAAGTTTGTTCTCATGTTGCAGCATTTGTGACATTTACTGACAGATTTTTCATTGCTAAGTTATAGAATATGATGAAAATTATTGGAATTTCTAAACACCAATTCTTAATTTTTCAATAAATATGTTTTGCCATAAATTTAAAAAAATTATTTTTAACTTATGCTTTAAAAAACTCATTCACACACAAGTATATTGTAATCCCAATATGTATATAATTTTGTACAGACAAAATTCCCCTACAAGGGGCTGTTAAAAGTAGAAATCCCTGGAAATTAGCAAGTTTGGGTGGTTATTACGAGAAGCACATACTAGATAGTGTCAATAAACCAGCTCTCTGGTGCTGTTAAAGAGTATCAATAGTATGCATGTAAGTAAATTCATTAGTTTTGTAATGCTTGCCTTAGTCCTTTGAATTCTGTCAATGACGGGTTCTTTCAAAAAGATTGAGAATGTGTGAATTTTACAAACTGGTTAATGAAAGTTTATATGTAAAACAGATATATAGATTTCTAGATATAAAATAAAATTTTAAAAAATTTCAAAACATTTTAAAAAAATTTATTTGGTCATCTTCATAAAAAAAATAATACAAAGAAAAAAACACTGTTAATTACAATAAATTGAGATTATCTAATGTTAACTTGCAACCATTTTGAACAGTACAATGATATTAATTGCATGTATTGGAATAGTATATTTTTTTATTTGTAAGTATTTGAAATACAAACTGTTTATTTGCTGAGTTTGAATATCCACTTAACACCGCAGACCTTCCCTTTTTGTAGTGAGTAGCCTTCTGTAACCTTGGTCATTGGAAATTTTAAAAAATTGCTTATTTGCCATTATTTTGAACTACACAGTGTTTATTTACAATTTAAGCTACAAATTTTTCTATTTATAATTGTTTGAATTATATATTGTTCATTTGTAATTATTTGAATTACACAGTGCTTATTTTCATATACCTATAATACTAAAGAATTATTTGAAGAATTTTTAAATCAAATAGAGGCAATTATAAAATTAATTAACTAATGACATACACAAAATTCAAATATATACATTCATATTAATTCGAATTGTTAAATATTCCATTCTTTGAGTTAACTGAGATCAAAATAATTGTAACAATCAAAGAAGCAAAATCTCTTGCATATTATCTTATATTTAATATAATACTAAGTAAAATTCATGTTTAGAACATTTTTTTTATATTTTCAGAATTTAAAATAAAGGATATAAATTTTTCATAGTATTAAAGGAGATATCCTGTTAAAATTCACCTTTAATAAAAATCAGGATACATAACTAATAAAAGAACTGATTGAACTATTAACAGATTCTGAGTTAAAATGAAGATATGAATTAGATGATCTTGAATTTTGGTTCAAAATTTACACAGAATATCTTCACATTTCAGCAAAAGCTGTAAAAGGACTTTAATACAACATATTTATGTGAAGTCTTTAATTTGTGTGAAAAGTCTTTAACATAAGTAAAAAAAACACTACACATAAATAAATTGGATGATTGGCATAAAAAATACACACACACATTTACAAATAACAAATAGAACCCGATTGTAATTTTTTTTTTCCAAAACAACTTTGGTATCCAGCTTCAAACTCCATTGGATTGTCCTAATTCCTTCAATTTATGGAAAAAATTTCTGCAAGAAAAATGATTTAAAAGTAAAATTTTCATAAATAAATATTTATCAGACAAAAAATTCATAATGCAATTTAAATTTAGAATAAATTGAAAAGAAATCAATTGCTAATCTTCAGTTTAACAAATATGTATGAATTAAATAAATATGTAAATTAGCACAATTACTTGGATTACTTTAGTTATTAATCCTCCATGCAGGCGAATATTCACGAGACATAATCAGGATGCTCCGAGCTCTGTACAAAGCAGTTTAATTCCTATAATAATTGCCAATGCTTAATTCATGAGATCTATATTAATAATAGTTGACTATGTACAAGAGCAAAATAAATAGCTCACACAAAGGCTTAGTTAAAATTTTCATTTCAATTAAAAAAATCATCTCCAATCATAAAACGATATATTATAAATCATAAAACAAAATATTACACTTATTTTTTATCACAACTGATTCAATGTAAACTAGAAACTTTAAAATTAGTCTAACAAAACTAGTGTATCTAGATAACTTTTATTTTTATGTTACGTAATTACACCCACTATGCAACGCAAAAAACAATTGAATTCATACAACAAATATTCCTGTAACAGAAACAAGCTATTTTTTTTAATTAATATTTTTTCAAGAAATATAAATATATAAGTGATTGTGTAATTAATATAAATAAAAGCAGTCGAAAATTATTTCTGATTGTGTGTTGTGAAAACTGTCGCCAAAATTGCTGCCAAGGTTACCATAAATAAGAATCGGGCAATGTTTATAACAAATACACGGGATTATTTCGAAAAAGCACAACAAAATTTGAATAATATCATTTAAACACAAACTTGTAATGAAATGCTTATTAAATAACACAGATTTAACTCTCGCTTACCAATTTTTCGGTTGCAAAGTAGTCTCCTATTGTAGCCATGTGGATAGACTCGTAGGACAGCGGTAAATTAAACGGTGATTTAAAAATTCGTAGAGGTTCTCAGAAAAAGATCCACATGTGGAACAAAGAGTGCATAGTTTACTCTCTTTCATGTCGGTAATTTTAAAAGGCTAAAAATTCTGCTTAAGAAATGCAAGGAAAATTAAAATTACTTCTGCTTAAGTTTGTATACAAAACAATGTTATTTTGTTGAAACCGGAAGAAGTTGAGGGTATTTAATGACCGCAGCGCCCCCATAGTAAGCTTTACGGTAGAACTTGTCCATAGTCAAACTAATCTACATATCAAGGTTTCTTCTTGAGGGATGGGTGTGAATTAACGCGAAAGCTAGCCCCAAAGTTTCCCCAAGAGGATTATTCAGAAGGTCGTGTATAGATCCCTCACACGCTGAAGCGAAGGTGGCTTCGACAGTGGTACGCCAGTGTGCAGTCCGCCAGTTGACTCTTCTAGACCCTCTCTCCACGGTACGTGACATTCGAAGCCGGTTGTCTCCAGGAACATGTGTCCACCGGGGACGTCTTGAGGCCCTAGACTCTTACGCAAAAGTAGGTGGTGGTCCCTTTCACAAATGTAGGCCCTACCTAGGACGCATAAAATAAGCCAGTGCATAGCGCACGTTGTCAAATACAGAAGTAGTAGTAGCAGGTCCCGGGTGAGAAAAAAAGAAATGGGCGTGGCATCCTGTCATCCAATAGGAGGGCTCCCTTTTCCCGCCATCACTAACAGGAGGGTCTACCCCCCCCCCAACAGAACCATCGTCCAACAGGAGGGGTTTCCCACCCCCTTCCTTTCCCCCACAAAAAGCCATCGTCCAATAGGAGGGTCTCCCCCCTCCTTCCCTTCGCTATCGATATGACGTAGATGCCCTTATCATAGTGTAAGATGCACGTGGAAGCCCTTATCTTATCAGAACAGGGAATAACTGGAATGTGAGTCATTACGGAGTTGAAGGATACTCAGCTTCTGGAATAGGGTGTGAGCATAAAGTGGAGTTGTACACGACTGCTTGAAATATTCTGATTGGTTGTCGATATGATGTAGAGGCCCTAATAGTCGTGTAAGATGCATGTGTTTCTTACGATTATCTGTATTCAGTCTTGTCAGAACAGGGAATGACTTGAATATGCGTCAGAATGTGAGATAACAGCCATAAAATATTTCTATTTCTGCGGACGTTTTTCTAAAAAAATTATGGATGTACTTTGGTCAAAGTTTTTTCAACGATTCATCTTTTAAATTGTTATTATTTCAAAGATTAAATAAAAAGCCTTAAGTCACAAGTAAGTTCAATTTTTTTTTTATTCTTTTTCCACCAAAGAAATGAATTATAGCCTTTTAAACACGAAAGTGAATTATACAAATACGAGACATAAAAATCAAGTTATGAATAATTTACTTTTTCAACAATTCTAGAGAAATTAATTATTAGAAAGTTAATGATGTGTAATGATGCAGAAGGTCTAGTCAAGGCAGAATCTATTGTAGAAATTTAAAATCTCATGAACCTACATCTATTACTTTTCTTATCTCTTGCATTGTTATCGCAATTTCAAAAGAAAAACATACTTCGAAACAAACAGATACCTTTTTGAATTTTTCATTTCCAAAATATATCACAGCTGTTTTAGTATATCGTTTTATATTATAAAGAGAGATATAAACAGCATTTTTATTCCCACTTTTCATTATTTTTCCTTTTATATTATAGTTTTTTTTTTAAAGTGATTAAAAAAAATTCTATTTATATGAGTGAGTTAGTGAATAGTATAAGAAAATTCATTTCGCTCCCACAAGAGCACGTGTAGAAACAAAAAATACGGAATTAACCACTGATAACAAATGCAGAATTCTTAACAATCGAAACAGGGAAACATCAACATAGAAAAAATCGGAAAAAGGTGACTGTAAAATGATTTCTTAAGCTTCAAACTTTTTCATTACATTTTTTTTTCAAACTTAAGCTTCGAACAGAACCCTTAGAACTATGAGGACCCCATTCCTAGAATATTTCTTTAAATAATATTTAAAGTAGATCAACAAGTAAAATAGGTACTTTACGAAAAAAAAACATTTTTAAAAATCTGTATTGTTTATTAAAAATTAATATAATTTACTCACACATTAATAATATTAATTTGTGATATTTCCAAGTGTCACCTATACCATTATCAATTACCATTACCACCACCACTTATCAATCATTAAATTTAGTACTTGGGATATGCATTTTTTCCCCTACACAAGCTATTGAGGTCTAGCCCCATTGAAGTTATATGCATTTTATATTATGCTTTTATAATTCACTTTTATATTTTTGCCACTCACGTTGAGAAATGTTTTACATATCAATTCATTGTTCTGAATGGTATAAAAATGTTTATATCTGTCTGAAAAACTCCTGTGTATTTTGTATGAATTTGCAACCTAAAATTTAAGAGCTGTTCTTGCTTAAATTTAGATTTACCATTGAATCTGTCGATAAGTTGTTCCCTCTCCTTCACTATGGGTCCCCACAATTGTATAAAAATGTATTTTCCATTACACAGCTATTATACGAAACATTTCGCTAACGAGTGTAAAATTATTCCATAGTAGACAAGAGAATATTATACTAGGTGGTACATATAAAGAAAAAACGTTTTAATATTTTCTTATAGTACAATAAAAATTTAAAAAGCATTACAAAATAGAGTTTATATTATGAGTTAGTAAAATTTCCAGTTTTAGTGGGTGGGATGAGCTTCAGAAACTTGTGGTTTCACACACTTCACAGAAAAAACGTGATTTCCTTTTGCATGCACTTTTATATTTTCCCTTTTTGTTTTATTGTTACTCGTGGAACCCCAGGGTTCCATGAAACACAGTCTGAAGACCACTGTCGTAAGCGGACCCAATAGAAAACTGATCCATCAAGAGTTCATTAGAGATATTAAACATTTACTTATATATGTACTTTCAATATGCTTTGTTAAAATTTCTTCAATTATTTAAAAAAAAATCCTTCAGGGTTTTCGTTTTTTTATTAAATCAACTTATTTATGAGAGCACTTGTTTTCTTTTAGAACAGCACTTTTTTTTCCTACTTTAAATAGGTGTAAAAAATTATAGGTATTTATTATTTTTCTAAATAAGCTATGAGATGAAAAAATTATTTTCAATGAAAGCTGAGAGGCTTCTATTTTATGTTTTAAGAAATTAAACCAACTTCAAGAACAGCTGTAATTATAGTTTACATATTTTGAATATCGATTTAAAAATTCAAATAGAATTCGCGTACACTCAATGAACATAAGATTTTTATGAGTTCTTTAATCCATAGTTTTCTTAAAACGTTAAATAAGCTTTTTTTACGTATAAATATCAAAAACTCAGAATATTCTTTTAAAAATATTTTATTACTATATTAAAAGTTAAATATAATATCAACAATGAAATGTTAAAATGCTGAGAAAGGAATGTTTAAGAAAATTTCTATTCCTCTTGCAAAACAAAATTAACGTTTTAATCAAAAACGGAATTAGATTTATTCAAAAAACATAGCCCCTTTTTTAAAAATAGCAGCATAGATTTAGATGTGCTTGTAGATCATAGCCACAATAAAAAAACTTGGTTAACTGCATTTGGATAATTTCAGTACGTAAAACAAAAAAAGCAAAGGGAAAAGATTTTTTTCCCTCCAAATATCCTTATTATTAAGAAATTTTTTTTCTAATTATAGAGCATCATACACATATGAATATAATATCGAGTAGCACACCACATTTAATTCCATCATATGTGATACCAAGGAATGCATGTATCGTTGAATTTTATTTTGTAGATAGAGTGCTCAAATGAGAGAAATTTACATAGATCTGAAACAATGGTATATATCTTTAAACTAGTAAGGTATAAAAATTAATTTTTTTTTCATTTGTCGTGTAAATGTTCTTTATATACTTAATACACTTAAAACGGAATATAATATAATTATGTATATCCATCAAATAATTTTTACGAAGTTTGAGTTTCTTTTCTGTTTAATAGTAGTTATTGTTTAATAATTATTGTCTGTTTAATAATTACTATCGTGTAGACAGATAATGTCGAAACTTTTTTTTACTATTATTAACAAGAAAAATAAAATTAAGATACACCTCGCTGTCTAAATTTTTTAATATTCCTATCTTCATAAGAAAATAAAATCATTTTTTTTTTGCGTTTTGAAGAAAGTCAAAATTTTAAAACGTTCATGTAAAATGAAATTCGAGTCATGATTTACACAACTGATCAAATATATTTTTCAAAAATTTAGCAAGATTTTTGAAACACTTAAAATCTACTCATTTGATCATTTACTTATTCTCCAAACTCCTTTTGAAAATCAAATTCACAAAATGTTAAAAAACTTGGAGTATTAAATCTTTGCATTATTTTTTAATGTCAAAATGTTGCTCTGATGTTGATAATTGTTCAATAAACTATAGTTTATTCACATAAGATAGATTTAATTATAAATAATTGAATATTGTCCTGTTTTTCATGAAAAATTATTAAACATTTCTTACACTTAATAGTTAAAAGTTTAATAATACCGGAAGAAAAAAAGTTTTATTATATAAACCAGTTAAAAAATGTCAGATTGTTTTTTCAATTAATGTCGCTTTGAAATTTGTAACATGTGTTCTTCCGCCAATATACTTTACAGTTATCATTTGTATACGGTCAGATTAAGTTATATCAACTGGTATGCTTGCAGATATTCTTCTAATCTGTACACAATGCCTCTTGAGAACTGATTCATGAGTTGTTACAGAATTTCACACAATAAAGCTTTCATAAAATCTTATTTGTCCCAGGACTCGTCTCACGTTTTGTATGTTTTTGACTTGTCCGATTTGGGGGCTGCATCTCAATTGGTTAAGTAGTGCAACTTTTTCACTTTAGCTTGTCTTTTCTGCATATCGGGTAGTCATTTCTAGTGACTGATTAATAAATGTTTTTATTATTTGGTTGTAATCATTTCGAGTATTGACTCAAATGACCCATGCTGCGTTTGGATTCCCGTGTGAACTCAAACAAAGCGCGAGATCTTTACCTCGAATAACAAGAGGACGAGGCCGTCCGACAAATCTAGAATTTAATATACACAAGAATAATCTTTTATCTCGAAGGAATAAAAGTCATTTCGTTTATTTTTTTATAAAAATATATAAATATCAAAAGACGTTTGTAGCAAATTACACGAGGAAATTTTGTAAATTAGTTCATAAACTTTAAAAGTAGAAGAGACAAAATTTTATACCAGGGTTATCTGAATATTTTTTAAAAGTGAGTTTCCATAGTTTTTCATTGATTTATTGAAAAGTGATTTTGGCTAAGTTGACTATAAACTCTTTTAAAACAGATATTTCTATGGTTTTATTTATTTATCAATTATTATGGCATTTTTAATTGAAATAATAAGGCAAAAATTATAAATTTTCTAGTTTCAGTCCCCTTGTTGGATACTAAACAAACTTCGCAGTTTATTCGATTTTTGAATAATTTCCTAAATGCATTATCTGAAGTTGGCGAGTTTAATATTACATGTTACATTAGAAGCCTCGGTGCCCCAGTAATAACAAAGTTCGTACCAGAATCCTTACCCTATAAAAGTATTGAAATACTCTGCGTCAACCAAAGTTCGCTGTGTAAAACAAAGGAACCTCTGCAAACTAAACTGACATTAAGCTAATGGAAATGTGGTGAGAGAGGTATATTAGTCATAAGATATTGTTTTTTTCACTTGATTAAGTTCAAAGTTACAATGTCTTGGTTTGAGATCCAACAAGACGATTTTTATTTATGTTAGCCATTTTTAGAAATTGTCAGTTTAGTTTGCAGAGGTTGCTTTGTTTTACACAGCGAACTTTGGTTGACGCAGAGTATTTCAATACTTTTATAGGGTAAGGATTCTGGTACGAACTTTGTTATTACTGGGGCACCGAGGCTTCTAATGTAGCATGTAATATTAAACTCGCCAACTTCAGATAATGCATTTAGGAAATTATTCAAAAATCGAATAAACTGCGAAGTTTGTTTAGTATCCAACAAGGGGACTGAAACAAGAAAATTCATAATTTTTGCCTTATTATTTCAATTAAAAATGCCATAATAATTGATAAATAAATAAAACCACAGAAATATCTCTTTTAAAAGAGTTTATAGTCAACTTAGCCAAAATCACTTTTCAATAAATCAAAGAAAAACTATGGAAACTCACTTTTAAAAAATATTCAGATAACCCTGGTATAAAATTTTGTCTCTTCTACTTTTAAAGTTTATGAACTAATTTACAAAATTTCCTCGTGTAATTTGCTACAAACGTCTTTTGATATTTATATATTTTTATAAAAAAATAAACGAAATGACTTTTATTCCTTCGAGATAAAAGATTATTCTTGTGTATATTAAATTCTAGATTTGTCGGACGGCCTCGTCCTCTTGTTATTCGAGGTAAAGATCTCGCGCTTTGTTTGAGTTCACACGGGAATCCAAACGCAGCATGGGTCATTTGAGTCAATACTCGAAATGATTACAACCAAGTAATAATAACATTTATTAATCAGTCACTAGAAATGACTACCGGATATGCAGAAAAGACAAGCTAAAGTGAAAAAGTTGCACTACTTAACCAATTGAGATGCAGCCCCCAAATCAGACAAGTCAAAAACATACAAAACGTGAGACGAGTCGTGGGACAAATAAGATTTTATGAAAGCTTCATTGTGTGAAATTCTGTAACAACTCATGAATCAGTTCTCAAGAGGCATTGTGTACAGATTAGAAGAATATCTGCAAGCATACCAGTTGATATAACTTAATCTGACCGTATACAAATGATAACTGTAAAGTATATTGGCGGAAGAACACATGTTACAAATTTCAAAGCGACATTAATTGAGAAAAGAATCTGACATTTTTTAACTGGTTTATATAATAAAACTTTTTTTCTTCCGGTATTATTAAACTTTTAACTATTAAGTGTAAGAAATGTTTAATAATTTTTCATGAAAAACAGGACAATATTCAATTATTTATAATTAAATCTATCTTATGTGAATAAACTATAGTTTATTGAACAATTATCAACATCAGAGCAACATTTGACATTAAAAAATAATGCAAACATTTAATACTCCAAGTTTTTTAACATTTTGTGAATTTGATTTTCAAAAGGAGTTTGGAGAATAAGTAAATGATCAAATGAGTAGATTTTAAGTGTTTCAAAAATCTTGCTAAATTTTTGCAAAATAAATTTGATCAGTTGTGTAAATCATGACTCGAATTTCATTTTACATGAACGTTTTAAAATTTTGACTTTCTTCAAAACGCAAAAAAAAAAAGATTTTATTTTCTTATGAAGATAGGAATATTAAAAAATTTAGACAGCGAGGTGTATCTTAATTTTATTTTTCTTGTTAATAATAGTAAAAAAAAGTTTCGACATTATCTGTCTACACGATAGTAATTATTAAACAGACAATAATTATTAAACAATAACTACTATTAAACAGAAAAGAAACTCAAACTTCGTAAAAATTATTTGATGGATATACATAATTATATTATATTCCGTTTTAAGTGTATTAAGTATATAAAGAACATTTACACGACAAATGAAAAAAAAATTAATTTTTATACCTTACTAGTTTAAAGATATATACCATTGTTTCAGAGCTATGTAAATTTCTCTCATTTGAGCACTCTATCTACAAAATAAAATTCAACGATACATGCATTCCTTGGTATCACATATGATGGAATTAAATGTGGTGTGCTACTCGATATTATATTCATATGTGTATGATGTTCTATAATTAGAAAAAAAATTTCTTAATAATAAGGATATTTGGAGGGAAAAAAATCTTTTCCCTTTGCTTTTTTTGTTTTACGTACTGAAATTATCCAAATGCATTTAACCAAGTTTTTTATTGTGGCTGTGATCTACAAGCACATCTAAATCTATGCTGCTATTTTTATAAAAGGGGCGATGTTTTTTGAATAAATCTAATTCCGTTTTTGATTAAAACGTTAATTTTGTTTTGCAAGAGGAATAGAAATTTTCTTAAACATTCCTTTCTCAGAATTTTAACATTTCATTGTTGATATTATATTTAACTTATAATATAGTAATAAAATATTTTTAAAACTATATTCTGAGTTTTTGATATTTATACGTAAAAAAAGCTTATTAACGTTTTAAGAAAACTATGGATTAAAGAACTCATAAAAATCTTATGTCCATTGAGTGTACGCGAATTCTATTTGAATTTTTAAATCGATATTCAAAATATGTAAACTATAATTACAGCTGTCATCGAAGTTGGTTTAATTTCTTAAAACATAAAATAGAAGCCTCTCAGCTTTCATTGAAAATAATTTTTTCATCTCATAGCTTATTTAGAAAAATAATAAATACCTATAATTTTTTTACACCTATTTAAAGTAGGGAAAAAAAGTGCTGTTCTAAAAGAAAACAAGTGCTCTCATAAATAAGTTGATTTAATAAAAAAACAAAAACCCTGAAGAATTTTTTTAAAAAATTGAAGAAATTTTAACAAAGCATATTGAAAGTATATATATAAGTAAATGTTTAATATCTCTAATGAACTCTTGATGGATCAGTTTTGTATTGGGTCCGCTTAAGACAGTGGTCTTCAGACTGTGTTCCATGGAACCCTGGGGTTCCACGAGTCACAATAAAATAAAGGGAAAATATAAAAGTGCATGCAAAAGGAAATCACGTTTATTCTGTGAAGTGTGTGAAACCACAAGTTTCTGAAGCTCATCCCACCCACTAAAACAGAAAATTTTACTAACACATAAGAAAAACTCTATTTTGTAATGCTTTTTAAACTTTTATTGTACCATAAGAAAATATTAAAACGTTTTTTCTTTATATGTACCACCTGGTATAATATTCTCTTGTCTACTATGGAATAATTTTACACTCGTTAGCGAAATGTTTCGTACAATAGCTTTGTAATGGAAAATACATTTTTATACAATTGTGGGGACCCATAGTGAAGGAGAGGCAACAACTTATCGACAGATTCAATGGTAAATCTAAATTTAAGCAAGAACAGCTCTTAAATTTTAGGTTGCAAATTCATACAAAATACACAGGAGTTTTTCACACAGATATAAACATTTTTATATCATTCAGAACAATGAATTGAAATGCAAAACGTTTCTCAACGGGAGTGGCAAAAATATAAAAGTGAATTATAAAATCATTATATAGAATGCATATAACCTCGATGGGGCTAGACTTTTACAGCTTGTGTTGGGGAAAAAATGCATATCTCAAGTACTAAATTTAAGGCATGGTATAGGTGCCACTTGGAAATATCACAATTTAATAATATTAATGTGTGAGTAAATTATGTTAATTTTTAATAAACAATACAGATTTTTAAAAATGGTTTTTTTCGTAAAGTACCTATTACTTGTTGATCTACTCTAAATATTATTTAAAGAAATATTTTGGGAATGGGGTCCTCATAGTTCTAAGGGTTCCGTTTGAAGCTTAAGATTGTAAAAAAATGTAATGAAAAAGTTTGAAGCTTAAGAAATCAATTTACAGTCACCTTTTTCTGATTTTCTATGTTGATGTTTCCCTGTTTCGATTGTTAAGAATTCTGCTTTTGTTATCAGTGCTTAATTTCGTTTTTTTTTTTCTTTCTACACGTGCTCTTTGAGTGAGCGGAATGAATTTTCTTATACTATTCACTAACTTACTCATATAAATAGAATTTTTTTTTAATAATCACTTTAAAAAAACTACAATATACAATAAAAATAATGAAAAGTGGGAATAAAAATGCTGTTTATATCTCTCTTTATAATATAAATCTATATACTAAAACAGCTGTGATATATTTTGGAAATAAAAAATTCAATATGTTTTCGAAATATGATTTTCTTTAGAAATTGCGATCATAATGCAAGAGACAAGAAAATTAATAGATTTAGGTTCATGAGATTTTAAATTTCTACAATAGATTCTGCCTTGACTATACCTTCTGCATGCATTACACATCATTAACTTTCTCATAATTATTTTCTATAGAATTGTTGAAAAAGTAACTTGATATTTATGTCTTGTATTTGTATAATCCACTTTCGTGTTTAAAAGGCTATAATTCATTTCTTTGGGGGAAAAAGAAGAAAAAAAAATTGAACTTTCTTGTGACTTAAGGCTTTGTATTTAATCTTTGAAATAAAACCATTTAAAAGGTGAATCGTTGAAAAAACTCTGACCATCCATAATATTTTTAGAAAAACGTCCGCAGAAATAGAAATATTTTATGGCTGTTATCTCCCATTCTGACGCATATTCAAGTCATTCCCTGTTCTGACACGGATAAAGGCTTTCCACGTGCATCTTATACACTATGATAAGGACCTCTACGTCATATCGACAACCAATCAGAATATTTCAAGCAGTTGTGTACAACTCCACTTTATGCTCACACCCTATTCCAGAAGCTGAGTATCCCTCAACTCCGTAATGACTCACATTCCAGTTATTCCCTGTTCTGATAAGATAAGGGCTTCTACGTGCATCTTACACTATGATAAGTTACATCTACGTCATATCGATAGCGAAGGGAAGGAGGGGGAGACCCTCCTATTGGACGATGTCTTTGTGTGGGGGAAGGGAAGGGGGGACCTTCCTGTTGGACGATGGTTTTGTTGGGGGAGGGGAGGGGAAACCCTCCTGTTAGACGATGGCGGGAAAGGGAGCCCTCCTATTGGATGATGTCTTTTTGGCGGGAAAATGGAGCCCTGCTATTGGATGACAGGATATCACGCCCAATTCTTTTGTTCTCATCTGGGACCTGCTACTACTACTTACAGAAGGTTGTTCGCACTTTATGGAAACGATTTAGATAGTTATTTTTTATCAATAAATATCGAATTTTTTTGTGGCAAATTGCTCCTATCTGATAGTGTTGATTATTGACTATAGCTCTAGCTCGAATTTTTTATGAAACTAAACTGTTTCTTAGTACTGCCGTGCAAATTTTACTCTATTCGTGTTGAATCGTCCTTGGATGCCCTTTTCCTAAGGTTCTTTTTCATAAACCGAAAGCACAAAAGTCTGTCATTTTATATATGTTTCTGATTCTTTCTTTGCTAAATAAGAGGCAATTGACTTTAATGTAGGAATAGAGGCTTTGTCTATAAGAAGCTCAACTTTATCGATGTCTTTTCCATATAATGTTGGAATTTCTTATTCAAAAAATTTGACTCTAAAATATTGTGCTGATAATAGAGTGAATTAGTTTTGGCTTTCCTTGAGACTTTTTTGATTTTTAATTTGCTGTTGTAATAAAATCTTTCAACTATCATGAATCCCTTTGAAAACTTTTATTACAGTCGCTTAAATATATCCATGCCTCATCGAGTGTTACCAAAAACTTTCATTTTTCAGCATATAGGTGTTTTTTTATATAATTTTCTACAATTTGCTTTTCTTTCAGCAATGTTTTTAAAAAAAGAGACAAATTTTTGGTTTAAACATTTTTTTTAACTTTAAATTTTAATTAATGATTTTAATTACAGTGCTGGAAGCAGTGGCACAGGAATTTTTCAAGGGGGAACCAAGGTCGAAAGTCCTCCATTCTCGTATCATGCTCCAATACGCCGCCCAACATATTCTTAAGATTTTGTCGATTTTCGGCAAAAAACAGTAAAAAATTAATCTTTGAATGAATAATTAGCATTAATTAATAAATTTAGTTACTTTTAACAAATACTTAATTAAATTTTACGTGTCAAACCACTCCTACACTAGGCATCATGGTTTGGAGTGCATAATGTTTTATCAAAGAATGCCTCTGGCTTACACTGACGGACAGTAGCACACACAAAAATTCTTCAAGGGGGGGGTCCATGGTCGAAAGTCCCCCAACTCGTATCATACCTCAAGACAACACCAATTGATTCTTCGGATTTTGTCGATTTTAATAACAAAAAACAGTATAAAACACATTATTGAATTAATAATTAGCATTAATTAATAAAATAAATTGTTAATTACAAGTACTTAATTAATTTTTACGTTATATATGTATATAGGATTATAATAAATCGAAAAAAACTCAAGGACTTTGGGAGGGGGGTCTGGACCACTAGGACACCCACCTTGCATGCGCCACTGCTGACAGCCGTTTGACAGCTGAATGCTGCATCACAAAAGTTGTGGAGCGTGTTGTTCTGCCCTTGTTTCATGGCGCACCCTACACGTTATTCCAGCAAGACAATGCCAGGCCGCATGTCACATGGCGAACTCTTAACAGCCTGGTTGGATTTGACATCCTTTCCTTTCTGGCAAACTCTCTAGATCTGAATCCCATTGAACATGTGAGGAATCTCATTGGAAGTGACATGGACAGAGAACCACTAGTACAAACCGTAAATGATCTGTGCGTGGATGTGGCTTGGCATCGGTAAGCTCAGCCAACCTTCAATGTACTAAATGATAGAATGTTTCACCGGATTGAGGCCTTTATATCAGCCCGAGATGGAGCCATTAGATACTGAATAAATTGGTTTATATAATGATTTTTTCTTTGTCTGTTTTTTTAATCTTTTGTATATTCACCTTATCACTACCGCTCCTGAAATGTCCATGATGCTAAAGGCATTATTTCTTGGTGTTGCAATTTCTCTTTTGAGAAGTGTATCAACGACATACTTTGGAATAAAACTTTCTCAAACAGCACTCTTGTTTTAAAACTTCGCATTACTGTTTTTTTTTGTACGAACTTGTGTTTGTCTGTTCGTACACAAATTCATGCGGAAAAATGTACTATAACTCGTAGTTTCAATATTATTGAGTGACCTGTAGTAATATGCTAATGACTTTGAGCTTTATTAGCTTTTTCAAATAAATGGGCTTCTGTTTATCAAAACTTTTTTGTACATGATGGTAATGAAAAAAAAAGGATATTTTAATCTGAAAGAAAGATTGCTTGGAAGGAAATTTCAATACACAATGCCGTTCAATGATTGATTTTGATTGATAATTTCTTAATAATTCAATAACTTTGCATTAGATAACCTGCCATTGCATTACATTTTTGTCTAGAAAAAATGAATGAATGTAAAAAAAATAGTGCCTCACATGGTGCGTACACTTCTGGCAAATCGCTGCTTCTTGAAGGAAAAGAAAAACCAAATTTTATTAAGAGACGTTAGAAAAACGGAAGCTGTCACATTTTATTTTTGAGGGTTAATGTAAGCCCACGGAGTACTTGCCACCTTAACAATTTGAGCACACAGAAAGAGGAATGGGAAAAAATGATTAAAGAGGAAAAATTAATTACGTCCTTGATCCTGCCACGCTCTACAAATTTACACAGAAACAAAGCGCAGATAAATTCGAAGTCACTTTCATTAGATTATGCGCCTATCAAATATTAAAGTTAATTAAATCCCGATTCTTATGGATTAAATGAGAAAGTTTGCACACACTCATGGGGTGGGAAAAAATGCAATTAAGGAATTACGAGCGCAAGAAGGAAGTGCGCTGGGAATCGCACCATTTGTGCGCCGCTGTTTACTTTTGTCATTTTTGGCGCCACTTTTAATTTTGAAGTGACTGAAGGTAAAAGCAGTCTTGTTTTAAAACTCGGCAATGTTTTGTATCGTTTCGAAGAAGGCTTGCGAAGAACCGAATTTCATAAATTCCTATTCAATGCATTTATTTTCTAACTCTAAATTCATACATTTATCCTGGCATTTGAGAAAAAATATCTTTAGCGTTTGTGCTTTATAAAAACACGAATCATTTGTTAGTCACTCAAGAGGGCTTTTGTTTTAGTCACTGTATGCAGGTATCACCCGATCACTTTTCTAAAAAATTGTGTACGATATGTCAATGCCGATTTAAGCTCATTTCGGGCCCTGGACACAGAATGTCTCCTGGCCCCTTTGGTACTGGCGTATCTAAATTTATAACCAGAAAATATAGTTAAGTCCAGCTTATCCGGGCCCTTCCGGATAGCGCCCAATCGATAGCTCACCTTTAGCACCCAATGGATAGACCGGCACTGCAAAATGTGTTAAGGCCTGTTTAAAGATGCATTTATGTATATCAACGTTACCTGTACAATGTAATGCAGTACTGTATTAAATAAATATGCATTGAAGTGTCAAAAATAATAGGATACTTCCCAATATCTGAAGAACTATTCAGCCGTGCTCCCCACAGCAATACATAATTACGAAGCTGTTGCGGATATTTGATTTTGAGCACACGGACTTTACTTTCTTGCATGTTCCATGCATTTTCAACGGGACAGGAGTATCTAAGTAGATACATCATTCGATGGAACTGTCTAAAATGTTTCTCGAATCCGTGAATGATTTGGCTGCCGTGATTTGTCATTCTGAAAAATTCCACCGTTGTTTGGGTGCATGGAATTCGTGAAATGACAAATGGTGGCCAAGAAACTGAACGTAACATTCAGCTTGACCAGGTAATTGAATAGCCAAAATGAATAGCTATTATTCCGTCACGAGTAGCTTGCACAGTGCCTTCCTTATGGTAAACTTAGCTCCATAGCTTTGTGACGTCTGCGCTGTACTGGAGCCCTGACATGAGTTTTTACCAAATTGAAGTTGAGACTATCTGACCAAACAATGCTATTTTTATCATTTAAGATCCAACCGATGTGTTTGCTCATGAGCCCAAATATGACGATGCAGTCGATATGGCGGGTTGTTGCTCCCCCGTCGATCTTCTTCTACCAAATCATGTTTTTATTGTTTTTCATGCAGTTACGTGCCTTTTGTAAGTACGAGTAGATGGAATTACTTACACAGTGGAATATTTCAAATGAAACGATTACGATTTGTATCCTAATATCTATATACATACACTTTTTGAGTAGCAAAGCAGAACATAATATTTCTTAATACACTAACTTGCTTTGTTTGTTAACAGAAATTTAAAAGGAGAATTTACTTACATACCACACACAAAGTTTTCTTTAAATGGTTTTGAAATATCATGGGCCATAATTCAAAAATTCTTTGAACTTGGGTTGATTTGCTCTAACGCGATAGAAGATTTAATTATTTTTTAAATTTAGGACTCGCTATGCAGCAACACTATGCACAGCTACTGTTGACAGAACTCGGAATTTTGAACCGTGATCAAGTGACGACAGCTGAGCTGTCAATGCGTCTTAAAACTTCTACACTACCCCAAAGGGAGAATTTTGAGACTCCACCAATTTCATGTGCATCAGTCCCTCCACATGAATTTTTATTCCGTTTCTCGACCCCTAGCTTGGGACCCTGACCACTTGGCTTCCGCGGCCCGTGAGAGTCTCAAAGAATTTCTACTTTAATGAGAACATTCTTTAAACATCTACACAAACTTACAATGCAATGAAATCTTGGAGAAATAACGCTTCGCATCCTTCAGTGAAGGGTTGCCCGTTTTATTTTGAAGAAAGAAATGTGCCAGTGTTATTGCACAAATAGGAACCTCAAAGATAGGAGTAAACATCGCGCACTTTCTCAGTCGGACCGTACTTTTTTTGAGATTCAAGGGCCGGGAGAGTGACGGTTATTCTCCTTAAAAATCTGCAGAATTTCTCACTATTGCCATCCCTTCCCAGTGGGGGTCGTCGTCATGGCAACCAGCGCAGGCAAATCCCTCGGTTTCCGGGATTAAGTTGGTGAAAGGTTGAGGGGAGAGGGATGGAAAAAAATTCGTTACCTTCTAACTCGGTTCCGTAATGCACCTGACCAGATGTATTGTGGAGATCCAGTCCAGCGTGAAATGGAGGGGAGGGGAAAGGAAGTGAAGTGCCCTTTGACACGATCGCTGTTATTTAATTTTCTACTTTTATGTGTCCCAGGAAGAGGAATTTCGATTATTTTTCAAAAGTAAGTCTACTTCCTTTTGTAAAAATTTTATCTTAATTTTAAAATATCTGTTGTTTTTATTGCATTGCATTTGTTATATTATTTTAATATAACAAATATTAAATATTATATTAATTAAGCCCCCCACGCTTTTGCCACAATGACATTAATTTTCTCGCTAATCATCTTATTCTTGTATAAAGAATTATTTTTTCACTTTTTAATTCCATTCACTATAAAAGCGTGTTTTTTAGTTTTTTTTAAACTATATAATTTATTGAATTTCAAATTCTTTTAAGAAAAAAAAACAACCCTTTTAAATATTAAACAGAAGCATAAGATGAGATCGTTTTCTATAAATTGCCCTATAAAATTTACCCTGTAAATACCCTTTTTAAATAATAGATATTTCTTTTTATTGCAGAAAATGTGTCTCTAATCTTTTAGTTTTGGAGAATACTGTAATACTCAGGTAATAAATTTTTTTGTAAAAAAATTGCAGAAACTTTTTTGGGGGAATGACAAGAGTTTTAAAGAAAGAATATTTAAAGAAAGTATTCATAACTTTTTCTGGAAAAACAGTTTCAGTATTTATCAATTTTTTCAATGTGTTTGATATTTTTCGAAGCTACACAATGTGATGATGCGCTTAATGTCTATTTTTAATAAAAAAGCTTTCCATTTATCTATGGTATTCGAGTGTAGTTTCTTCGTGAAGGTGTGTTTCTACGATTGTCCACTGCGCAAATATTTTTTTGAAGAATTTTTTTGCGTATTCTGACTAGAGAATAAATAGAAATTTATTGCTAATCGTAACTGTATTTACTTCTTGAGCCTTTTGAGTCTAATGAGACCTAGACCCTTTACTGAAGAAACTGCAAGACTGTCACAACGAATAAATACAAAAAGAATCCTGAATATTCATTGTAGAGAGACTGTTGGAAGAACACTTTTGAGTGTGAACACCTCTGGTTCAATCCTTTCCTCTTCGGGAAGTGGCCGCGGTGGCCGAGTGGTCTAGGCATCAGATCATGGCTAGCGTGTTATGAGTTCGATCCTAGTACCACTAAAGATCCGCCGTGTAGGGGAGAGATGTACGTTAAATCTGTCGAGAGCTCAAACGTCCTCCCGTTGGTGTGGTGTGGTTGTTAGGAGAGGGGGCTGCCAGCTCAGGTGTCGTCCGCGTCACTTGACCATGGTTCAAAATTACGCGGACCGTCGCCAAAAGCCCTCGTGTTGCTAATCAGTGCGACGTTAATATTCTCTCACTCTCACTATTCCTCTTCGGGAGAGAACTCGTTAGGATCCTTCCTTTTCAGCAGATTCCGGCAGCCGTAAACACAAAGAGAAAGAATCCCTCCACCCCATATTCGAAACACCCTTTTCCCCGGAGGACATCTTGGCTAATTCAGTTGGAGGGGGGGGGAAGGAATGTTTCAGCAACCAAAATGTGATGATTGCGCAAGTCTGGAAAAAGTATTGCAATGATTTTGGTTTAGTTTGCCTTGTTTTTAAAATGCTTTGTGTAATTTTTGTTACTTAACTAAACAAAGCTTCTGATTTTATTGGAATTTTAAGGCCAAATGAATTGTATTCCAACTGCTGATTCAATATTCGTAAAGTGTTTTTCTGAACTTTCGGCATGTTGAATTGCTGAGGAAATAAACAAGTAGTTCAATCGACAAATATTATTCACCTTAAAAATTAACGATTTTGAGTAAATAAATCATATAGAAAAGGATATACAGACCCTTTATTTCAAAACAGTGCGAAGAAAGGGTATTTTTTTTTCAGAATCGTGGCACGCATTGCGTAACTTGCACCCCACCCCACAAAAAAAATACATTCGTCGTTGCAAAATCTGTCATTGAGCTGTTCAAGTTGTGGATTTTAGCCTTAAATTTTCGCGACATGCGCAGTCTTTCAATTTTTCCTCCTCTTCTCCCTAACGAGGCGGATTTCTAGAGACCGGGGGCTGCTGCTGACTGGGCAGCGGACGAACGCCCCTGGACAACCTGGAGGCAGAAAACTGTTCGAGAAAAGTTTCGAAGGCATCGTTTTGAGGTAATGTCGTTTGTTGAATCCCGGAGGGGGCTTCATTTCTAATGTTCTTTTGGGCGATTTCAGCGAATTTCATCGCCTTGAAGGGCGATAAAGGGGCGTCATTTTTCTCTCCGCGAAATCTGTGCGATCAGCGCAAAATTCTTTAATGTGCTCCCAACTTAAAAAGGCTGAGGGCGGCTCAATTGAGTGAATCTTCTTCAGTGCAATTGGGAGGCAAGAATTCGGTAATTGCAAAAAGCTGAGCAATCGGAACATTTATCAAACTTTTGCTACACATGCTTTTACGCGTTTAAAAATGGAACAGTAAACCTCTCTCACAAAGATAAAAAAACAAATTTCAATGGAATATAATTTTTTTGTTAAGTATTAATTGTCTGAGAATTTTGCGTATGTTTCTGTATTCATGCAATTACATATCCTCCAATTGCATTCAGTACCACAAAGTCAACTTTCGAGCATGGTATTCGATAGTCTACTTCAGAGATAGTTAACCTTTTCTGGTCTGCCACCCACTTTTGGCAATTTTACCAGGCAAAATTTCATTTTTGCCCAGCAATAATATATTTATTTATTTAAAGAAAATAAAGATTTTAAGAAATGTTATTTTTCTCAAAATTCATATTTTATTTTGAAATGAACAAAAAACAAAAAAGAAAATTCATAAAAACGAAAATTAAAAAAGTTATGCTATCAATGAGAACCTTGAGCTTGATGCTTCGAAATTATTTCATTGATATCTGGTTCAATTTTTGTTAAAAATAACCGAAGATCTCCCCGTTCTGTAATGTTCAGTCTATTTCTTTGTTTACTCATAATATTATTAACGGCACTAAAACCGGATTCTACCAAATATGATGTTGGAAATGGAATTAATATATTTTTCATGTTTTCCCACATTTTCGGGTATAACTTGGGCATTTTTTTATTTTGCCAAAGTTTAGCAATTCCATGCTTATTGAACGAATTTTTGCTTTCTTCGTCGTATTTTAGTTCTAAAATTTCCTCTTGGAAAACAATATCAACCTCATTTACATCCACAGTAAAAGGATTTAACATCCAATTAGAAATTTTCAAATTTAAAATGTCGTTAAATCTGACTTTCATATCTAATGCAAGTTGTTTAATATGATCACTAAACCTTTCGATTTCTTCTGGTGTTATATCTTCTTTGATAGAGAACAAATTTGGAAATTGATGAAATGCTTTTTTCAAAAGGTTACGACGAAAAATATGCAGTTTTTCTATAAGCAACGATACAGTGTTTTTGCAACAAATAAGTGTTTTAAATGCGCCTTGAAGCTGCAAATTAACATCTTCAAATCGTTTTAAAATATCTGCCAGATAAAAAGCATCATTCTTCACGATTTTCAATTCGTGACATAAATCAATTTCGTCATTTGCCTCTAAGAATTGTATTATGCTGGCATATAATGCTACAAAACGTGTTAGGCACACACCTTTTGAAAGCCACTGGACTTCCGTGTGTAAAAGTAATCGAATGAATTGTTCATCATTATTTTGGCACATCTGTCAAAATATTCTATCATTTTTAGCATTACATTTAATCTTGTTTACAATTTTTATAATTAAATTTAATGAGGAGTGCAAACTTGCACTTAAAGACTTCGTTACAAGATGTTGTCGGTGTATTACGCAATGAATACATAAAACATTTGGTACTACTTTTTTTAGGTGTACAGTAAATCCACGGTAACATCCAATCATCGATGGTGCTCCATCAGTAGCGCATGCAATTATATTGTTCAACGGTATACTGTTCTTTTCAAAATATGTTTTCACAGCATTAAAAATGGATAATTCTGTTGTATCTGTAATTAGATTCACTGCATATAACATTTCTTCTTGCAGTTCATTATTTTCATCTGCGTATCGCACATAAACCATCAATAAAGCATTATTGTCCACAATAGTAGACTCGTCCAGTTGTATGGAAAATGAAGTTTTTTTTAAAATTGTTACGAGTTTTTTTTCCGACATCATTTGCGATTTCCTCAATTCTTTTTTTAACCGTGGTATCACTAAGCGGCAATGTTTTTAAAATATCCGTTTCCTGGTGCATTACCGTACCTATAAATTCTTTAATACACAGTATTATCAATGATTCTCCAATTCCATAATTTTTTCCAGTTTTTGCGATTAATTTCGCCATGTGATAAGACGCTAATAATCCGTCTTTATTTTTAGAACATTGCTTCTCAATTAGCGACTTCATTGTAGGACGATTTATAAATTTTCTGCGCAGTTCTTGAAAATATTCATTCGGTTTATTTTCATATTCAGGATGTTTTGTAGTAAGATGATCTCTTAACCGACTTGGTTTCATTGCTTCATTGGAAAAAGATTTCTGGCACAAAAGACACATAGGAAGCTGTTTGTTATGTGGTGCTTCTATAAAACCCATATTCAAATATTCTTCAGATTATCCACGCACATATTTTTTTTGAAACATTTTTCACAAGGTTTATTTTTTTTTTTTGAAATTTATTTGATTCAGCCCTTTGACACTTGCAATGATTGACTGATCAACTTGCAGTGGTTGATTGAAGTGCATAATATTTAGTTTTTTGCCTGTTTGTTTGACTGAGTAACGAGAGTTGGTCTTATTTGAATACATGTAAAAAAAATAATATGTTGAGTTTTTTGTCTGTTTGGTTGCCCGAGTAACGAATTTTGTTTTTGTTTATTTGAATACATACTTGTTACTGCTCGCAATAAAAAAAAGAAGAAATTAACGCCACAAAGTATGCAAAGTGTTGGTAAAAATAGTAATAAAAAAAATTAAGGAAAAAATCTAGGAAGATAAATTTCAAAAAATACAAAATCAGAATTTTCGTAGCGCCCACCAAAAAAGGGGCTAGCGCCCACAAGTGGGCGATACGGACCAGGTTAACTATCACTGGTCTACTTTGTGGAAGGAACACCCCCCCACCCCGCCAAACAAGAGGAGGCATTCTATTTTGTTATTCGTATTCTTCCGTATGATGGAAGTTTTTAGCTTCTTCAGGGAAAGGAGCACCGAACCTTCAAGGGCTACAATGATCTATTATCTGTAATTATGTGGAGTAAATAACAGTACAATGACTTTAAATAGTTAAAAGAAAAATTTTAAATTTTCTTTTAAAAGCTAAATGTACCTTATCTATTTTTAATAAGACTATAAAAAAATCCCAGCTTTCGTTAAAAGATTTGGATGATTGGGGTTCTTTCGACCAGAGGATGCAGTTTTAAAGGAATACAATATACCAGTTATCAGGTCAATCAAGGGTTCGAATCAGCAATCAGAATAATTTTTGTCCAGTAGTAGAATTTTTTTTTTCAATCATCGAAGACAAATGATTAAAGGAATTAATTAATAATTTCATTTAATTTCAGTAAATCAAAGACAATAGTAAAATATTAATTTTAGTGACAAATGGAGTGCGCCTGCACTCTTTTACGTACAGAAGATATATCTGTTCAAAACAAAGAAGGATTATACAAGCAGTGCCCTCTAATACTGAAGGGTTTTACCACCAGTTTTATTTCACACATTCATTATATTCAGATGCCTCCCCACCTAGTATGGTGGTTATGACACTCGAATCCCGGGTAAGGCAGGGATGTACCTTCGGGAAAAGAAGTCGGACTTTCGCCTGAAATGGATTTCCTTCTTCTCAAATGGGAAGCAGCGCATCCCCTCTGCTCTATGCCGGGATCATCGTTTGTAATAAAAGTCTGTATTCTTCTGTGTTTGTATTGTATGTTTCTGGTTCATGTATTTCACGTCTCTCGTATGTATCCCAGTATGAAACACAAGGCAACAACAACATTATATTCAGATTACCTTCATTCATGTTTGACTGTCCATTTCTCCCGTAAACTGGCGTGAAATATTGTGCCGATTAATACCCTCCATGTGTGGTACGTTCCATCTATCGGGAATCAGATTCCTCATGTTGGGCATGGTGTGGAAGCCTTGGAAAGGGGATGATGCCTCAGGTATGCTTCTCGTCCTTCGATCGTGGTTCAAAACAATGAGGTGTGTCTCCAATCGCTCCGAAGTGCTTTCATTGATAAACAGTCAGTTAACTGAGATTTGAAATCATTTTTCAACTCGTTATATTATCGTGGAAACCCCAACAACTCCACAAAAAGTTGGTTTTGTTTATTGCGTGTAATTTTCGGCATGATATGTTGTTAATGCAATGAGATTGCAACCTAGTATCTTGAATTAGTCGTACTTTTTACCTTACTCTTGTTGTTTCCATTATTTTTATTTTCAACGACATCAGAATATTTTAAAGTAGGAATGCACGTATATTTCCTAAGTGTTTATTAACTTACACGAATTAGATCCTGCGCGTTACTTTCTAGCCTATAGTGAAGGTTTTCTCTCTTAGACTCAAGAGAGTCATGATTCTAATTAAGTGTCTCTAGAGAGATCAGACGCTGTTACATGTTAAATCTGCTATTGTTTGTTAAGAGGGTCGTAGTTGAAATGCTGATCACGCTTCTGTCTTCAGAACGGAGCTAATAGCTATCCTGTGTGGTCTTTCATTGATTAATAACATACAAGGCCAAGCTCTTTCTGAAATTTGGATCCTGACAGACAGCCGATCTTTCATTCAACATTTATCGAATTGGTCATCTATCGGTGACAACACCAGCAGGAGTATTCTGCACCTTTTTAAGCAGCTTTCAGATCAGCACCCTATCCATCTACAATGGGTCCCTTCTCATTTAGGCCTGCCCAGGAACGAAGAAGCGGATGATCTTGCGAAAGCAGCTGCCAGTGATCCTGAGGACCCGGAAGACAACATGGTCCTTACGTCAATCGAGATCTACTCCAGGGCTAAAGAATTGATATGTAGAACCTGGGTTGTCCCTCCTGTACACCCATGGTATTTTCAAAGACATCCTGGATCCGCCATATCATTCAAGGGTTCCAGATCGTATCAGACGGCATTCTCGCGATTTTCGACTGGTCACCTGAGGTGCATGAATTTTGAAGGTGGCAAAAGAAGCTACCCAATTTGCACCAAATGTGAAATCAGTCCTTCTCCCCAGCACATTCTGCAATGTGTGGGGTTTTCATGTGAGGAGGCTGTTGCTTCCCCCTGCTGTTTTTAGACTTTTTGAAGATAAATGGACTCATGGATCTGGTCTAGTTTCACTAGAGCAGATGGGGATTAGTCCCACCACCACCACATGTTATATCAATCTAGGCTCAATATCCTCCACAAATGGTGCAGTAATCTGAAGAGCCAGATGCCAGTTTTCATGACGACGTGTGTCCGTAGCCAGTAACCTTTTCATTTGATTTTTACTAATGTTACTCTCAAGAACAATGAGAGTTCTATTGACGATGGACCTTCATCATTTTGAGCTTTGACCAAGTGACAAGCTCAAACTTCTGAGTCGGCATTTCACTCTCCAAGCTTCCACACAACGCCAAAGTGAGAATATTGAACCTCAGCTGACTTAACGTTCATCAGCCCTTTTGCATGGCGAATCTTCAGAGGCACCAAGATTCGCTCAAGAGAAATAACGCCTATTATGAATTCGTGACCATAACCACTCGGCTACCGCGGCCATTCATGTACCTTCTCAACAGCTGATAATAAGCATACAATCCCATCTCGACATTTGACATACTTTTGGGGATATATTCATTGAACCCATTGAGTAAGAGCCGCATTCTGCTACCGTCTGTTTTTCTTTGAATATTTATTTTGCATGTGGAAGTCAATGACTCACCCAACAGGTCGGCCATCCTCCAAGCGACAAAGTGGAGTGCTAACACGTCAATACCGTTACGTGATCGGGTGTGAAGGGGGTTCTCTCTCGCGAAGCGCTGCTGTCATTCCTCGGGTTGAAGAGTTCAGCCTACTCTGCTTCAAGAACCTTGGGCACGTTTCTCGGCCACCCTCTCCCCTGCCTCCAGCGCACATATCGAGTGGAACAGAAATATGAAAGGCAGAAAAGAGAAGACACGTTACTAATCTTGTCTGATGTCGAGAAAGAGATGGAGAGTCGGATCTTCAGATCTACTGCTGCATTCCCTCCCTCGAGCATTTCTCCTGTATAAATCGTCCACTTTTACATAGTTCTTAGATTTGTTCTTGTCAGTAGATTTGGATGGGATCCATGAGAGCGTTTTTGAGCTCTCCCGCCCCCCCCCTTTTATTTATTTATTTCTTTGAATATTTTCTGCGCGTATGATTTGCGAAGGTTTATTTTCACTTTCCTTATGAATTTTTACTTGCAACTTTTAATGGAAAATAACATATTTATGCAATTGTTGTGTTCTTATAAACTTTTTCCTGTGTAGTCTCCGTTACGTTATTCAATAAATAAAATATCACAAATATCCATCAAAAGATTTGGGTTGACAAAGATTGCAATTTTTTTTTCATTAAATATACTACTGTTAAAATAATGTTTACATTTTTTTAGAACAATGTGAAAGGTTATATATAGGTCTATATATTATAGGTTGAGGTGTATACAATATGTATACTATATATATATATGGTATGTGTATTATCGATAAAGAAAGTCACCATAATTTGAGTAATAGATATTCCTTCGATATCAGTTTTTGTATTGGATATATTTCCTGATTTGAAGGCTCTTTCATGTTTTTGGTAAGTTTGATTTTATATATTGTTTTTGTTCTATGCTTTAGAATACTGTTGTTCCATTTTTATTGAATACTTTAACAATTATTTTAGAATTTTAGATTAGAGATTTACTGATTTTGAATAAGGATCACCCACTAAATTAATTTTTTCTTAAACTTTTATTTTCGATATGCTCGCGCCCCCTTGTAGGGTTATCACGCCCCTTTGAGAGGCGCACCCCACAGTTCGAGAAACGCTGCGTAAAATGTTGCTTCCGTACGCGAAGACTTGAATTTTTCCTGGAGGGCTTTTTGAAGCTTATCAAGTGCTATGACACATGTCTCAAGGTACTTGATACTCATGTAGAAAAATAAAGTTAGGTCATATCTTTAATGTCTTATTCTATGTTTTGACTTTCATACAAAGCTCTGATCACAGTCGACAGGGGAAACTTATTTTCCGACTCAGGCTTATCTAATATATGAAATTCTCCTGTCACAGTGTTTGTAACCAAACTCCTCCGAAACGACTTGACCAATTCTTATAAAATTGTGTGCGTATATTCAGTAGGTCTGAGAATAGTATGTAAACTATTTTTCATTCCGATATTGCAATTAGTTGAAAAGATATTAATTAAAAACCTTAAAACGGGTAATTGTCTTGCCCCTGTGTGTTGCTTATTTCGCCGTTTGTTTACGCTTGGCGTCGAAAATCGGTTTCTCGCCAGATGTGCGACTTTTCTCTGTTCTACCATCCAAATTACCCTGCTCATGGGTTACAATAGCAAAATGGGTGTCTATAAAAAATCAAAAATCACCAAATTTGCCAAGTGAAAAGTTTTTTCCCCCCATTTTTTGTGCATATCTTTAATTCAAAAATTCACATATGAGGGAAATTCGCGACTGACTGGCACCAAGCGAGTAATCACGTGACAAATTGGGCAACAATTGCACGTGCTTTTCAATACCGTGGTAGAATCCAATATGCAAGTTGTTGACATTCTTTAGCTTTAATTTATCTAATTAAAATATATGATATCATTGTATTTTATGCATTATTCTAGTGTATATATTTGTTAGGAAAAACTCTCAACAACTCTTTGATATAATTTTTGCTGTATTCTGATTTATTTATCTAATTAAGGTATTCGTCTGCTTCAAATAGTGTTAGCTGGTATATTTATTTAGGTTGGATCCTAGCACTTGGTACACAGCTAATAGTTATTTTAATTCTTAATTAATTTAGTAGTTATTAATTATATATTTTTGCGCAAGAATGGCTTACAGTATATAGGATCAATACAACTTTTTTTAAAAAACTTGAAACTGTTTGACTATCGAATAACAATTGTATCGTTTCATTAAAAAGAACTCACTATTATTATCAAATAGAGTCAGTTAAGTGTATATAATATAAAAAAAATGTCTGTTTATAATTTTAATTCATAATTCAAAGTCAAGAGAAAATATTTATTCTGAAGTAAAACAATTTGATGATAATTTGTGAAAGTAATGTTTACAAAAATTAAATAAATTTTTCTTTGATTTTTACATTTCACAAATTATTGATTTCTAAATAATTAATAATTATTATTTACTGTTAAAAATTGATGTCATTTCTTTCTTTAAATTAAAATAAAATATTCTTAAAGGGAATGATACCATCGCAAAAGGCAACAATTTTTAGAAATGATCAAATTTAATTTGATGATTTGTTGTTATCTTATTTTTTTTATTGAAGTACATTTTAAACTTGCAAAAACGTTTGTTTCTTGAAGCCTGTGTATATAGATTATTAAGTAATATGAAAGTTTTAGATAAATGTAGATAATTATTTTTTGGTGAAAGTGTATTTTTTTCCATCGCCTTTTCTCCCCCCCCCCTTTGTACATAAAATATTAGAGTTGATATGGTATTTATCCTGTCATGAAAATGAATTTTTTTTAACACTATATTTACATCAAGTTTGCCTACCTACACTTAAAATTCGAATGAATATTTTATTTTACTGTGGAACAGTTACTGGATGAAAATGAATTTTATTTTTACACTGCATTGCATATATATGTATGTGTTTTACAATATTATGGAGCATTTAAAGATATTTGAAATGTTTCTAATAAAATAACATTCTCCATCTTTGACTGTCTGATTTACTTTGTAATTGTTCTTTAAAAATGTTTGGAATTTTTTTTAGAAATGATTGTCTAAAGTAATAAAAGAAAATACTATTTCATTTTTTAGTTAAAGCAATGATTCATATTAACATATAATTTTCAGGATATATTCATTGTAATGTGATTATCCATTATTATGAGTTATTTAATTACATATAAAGTACATAATCAGGGCTAATAATTAACTAAATGATTATAATGAGTTATTTCTACATGTATTAACTGTTTTAATACTTTTCTCTAAGTTGCAGTCACTATAGCAAGTGCTATTTAAGCACATTAAAATTAATAAAGAGTTACCTTCAGCCATGCATGTGTACAGAATGCTTAAAAACCTTGTTATATTAAGTATCGAAAAAAAATTGCAAAAAATTGTAACTTTCCTGAAAAAAAAAACATGCATTTAATGAACATGTGTTTGTAATTTTACTCGTTAGTACAATGCTTTGCAGAACTGAATAGTTTTCTATTGGAAATTGCACTTTTATATCTGGGATACTAAATATAATGCATGGGTATGCGACACTTGGATCACAAATTAATGTTATTAATGCTAGTATGAACTATATTAAAAGTTTGCATTACAATTTTTTATGACAAATTGAATACTTTTTTTAATTGTCTTTGTATAAAGTGCCTTTAATACGTTGATCTACTTTTTAAAAATTATTATACAATTTTAAGGGAATGTTTCATCAGAAAAGGTGCAATAATTATCAGAAATTCAATTTAATTATCTTTAGTCTTAAATATATTTTTCTTCTTATTGAATTACATATAGTTTATAAAAAATAATAGTATGATTTATCTATAAACAGATTCTTGTGTTCGAATCTTAGATAATTAAACACTTAAGTACCTCTGTTACTACTCTGAAGATGCATAAAATAAGTAAAACTTAAGTTAATTAAACATTATATGTTCTCAATATATAACTTCATTTAAAATAAACAAAAATTTGCTTAAGTTAACTAACATATTTTACTTTCTTATGTATGATCTAAATATAATTTTATTTAAAATAAACAATAATTTGCTTTGAAGTATTTACATGTTTGTGAAAGTCTACACCTCTCCAAAATCCTTTTAGAACAGGTTTCTTTTGTGAAGACAAAAATAGTGAGAATAAAGCTTGGTTTAAGCTGGCGTCGGTATTGAAAATATTCTTCAAAGTAATTGCATACATAATAAACAGGGAGGAAATGGTTTATAATCCTCACGTTTCAACATGCTTTCAAAACACTCATATTTTGCACTGGTATATGAAAAAAAGTGATTTTTTTCCTCAATCATATTTTCATTTATTGATTGAACAACCATTTTAGCAAAATGAAACATTTTTAAAAGTACAATGTGAAACTGCGATAGCAAAATAGTCCTAGCGATGGTAGTAAACAAACGGCAGCGTAATCACGTGACACAGTTTTCACGTGATCGTGACGTCACATGAATTTAGTCCATTGCATCGGATTATGAAAAAAAAAATATCAAAAATATTTGAGAAAAACTAAATTGTTTTTACTTCGTTATCATTATTTCAAATAGTGGCACGAGATAAATGAAACGGCTAGATCGATTCTCATGAAATTCTGTGCGTATATTCAGTAGGTCTGAGAATAGGACGTAAACTGTTTCTTATACCCCTAAGTCATAAGGAAACCACCCTAAATTTTTATTTTTTGGACAAAATTTTTAATTAAAAAATTTTTTTTAATGATTCGACAGTAAAAAATGCGTACAACCCTAAACTTATACTTTTCTACCGCCAACCCCTATTTTTGACAGCAATATTAGTACTTTAGTAATTTTCTACTCTTGCGTTCGATAATTTATCAGTTACCACTCGATCAGTTATTCCCGCCAGGCATCTACCGGTGTCACTTCTCACCCCGTAAACAGCACAGAGTAGGGATGAGAACGAAGTCGGTCTCCTGTATATATATATATATATATATATATATATATAAATGGATGTTGTATACATGAAACCATTTCACTCAATCCACGTTCAACCGATCACTATGAGAATTGGCATAAATATGTATATTTTTGTGGAGAAGGTTTTTGTACCGTCCTCTTTGTTGCAGCCACCAGGTGGCGCTACAGCAAAGCAATTTTTGAACCGTTCAATAAATCGCCAAGCTACCTACGAAGTTGCCAAAAATGATGCCAACTTTGGCTTAATATTTCACAATGTTTCCATTGAATCGCTATTTTAATGTAAGGAACGGCGTTGCTTGAGAATATTACAACTTTAACATAAAATAAATACCACAGAAAGTAATATTAACGTATTACACATCCAGATATAAATTATTTACACTATTTTAAGTGTTCAATACTCAAAAATATGTAACAATGGGTTACTTTCACTGAGCAGAGATCAGCTTAAGAAGGTGTTTTCAAAAATGGACCAACAAGAGAGTTACGGGTCGTTATAAATAAAAAAAATTATTTTAATCAGGCTTAAAATTTAACAAATATGGGTTTTTTTGTTCAGCTGAGATATGCAAAAACATTTTTGTTTGTTTGTTTAATTTGCAATTCACGTAAAATTAATTCATTAAAAACTTCTTTATCCTTCAATCTTTACTGTTTAATTTTTAAATTCACCCGTGTGAAGAACGGGTATATATCAGCTAGTATATATATATATACACACTGGTGTCCAAAAGTTAAGCATAAATCGTAAAATGCAAAAAACATGGGGTAAATATTCGTAAAAGTATTCCAAATTTCTTGCGGATATTAATTTGGTGAAGAAGAAACGTTGGGTTTATGCAAAACTTTTCAGTCGACTACGTCCTGCGCGAAACACCGGCGCATGTCGGAACTCCTCACGATCACAAACCGAAGTGTCTCGAATTCTGAATGTGGACCAATCTGTGATCTCAAGACTGTGGCAGAGGTTTCAAAGAACGGGAGATGTTATCCGACAACCAGTATCAGGTCGACCAAGAATAACAACCCCTCTCCAAGACCGATATCTGGTAATAAGTGCGCGACGTCAGAGGGGAAGTACTGCCAGAGCGCTGGGTTCGGCGCTCACAGTCGCCACAGGGATACGAATTTCGAGACAAACTGTTTACAGGAGACTCAATCATGCTGGCCTGTATGCCAGAAGACCAGCAGTTTGCATTCTCCTCACGTCTGCGTATAAACGCGCTCGTTTGAACTGGAGTTTGAAATATCAATATTGGAGTGTGGGAGAGTGAGTCAATAAATAATAATTTGGATAATAAAATTAATTATTATCATTCTTTTGATTTGCTTCCTTATTTTATAACCATTTTACACTCGCATATCGCGTTTCCCGCCATTCTGATTTACAGTTCATTCTTTAATCACATAATAATCAATTATGCTTAACTTTTGGACACACCAGTGTGTATATGTATATATATATATATATATATATATAAAGTATCTTCGAATATGTTTTGCTTTTCTAGTTGATTGTAAAGGCATAGCGAATGTAGACTCCAGTGACAGTTTTAGATGACAAAATAAACCTCGGCAATATGTTTTGAGAACAAATATTCCATCCACACAAGATGAAAGTGTAATAGGAAGTTTTGAAACTTCTTGTCTAATTGTTATAACAGAAATAGTGACTAAATGAATACCCGGAGCCTAAATCTGTATGTCACTTAATTTAGTATCTATTCAATTTATTTTTTATGTTATTTATTTTATTTATCTTTCAATCGCGCATACATATCTCTTTCATATAAGGAGGGTACATTTTAAAAAACACGTAGAGGAGAAAAAGGAAATTTGAGGGTTGGAAAGATGTCATTCGTTCTGACGAATCGTTGTTTATTTTGTTTCTCATCAATGGAAGAGTTTACATTTGGCAATGTCCCGCAAACACATTCCATTCCACCTTGTTTGGTTCCAGCTGAAAAACATGCAAACAAGAGGATTGTTGGAGGATGTGATGTTATCCCTGGATATTCTTTGGAATCATCTGAAGGATTAGGTGTACCACATCCCACATTTAGCTGCACTTTCTCGAGGGTTACGTTCATCTAATGGTGCACATCAGTGATTCCCAAAGGGGTCTATATAGACTCCCAGGGGTCTATGACGAGTTGCAAGGGGTCCACACCAGCAACAAAATAATTTGTAGCTCCATGAGTTGTAAATGGGGATCTTTGATAGTGATTTTCATTAAATCAGATCATGACTTTAATCTTTAAAAAAATTGATCTAGTGGAAACCAGATATTACCAATTCACATTTACTAAATTTAGTGCGGTTAATTTGTGGTTTCTTACTCTGACTTTGATACTAGGTTTGAGATTACTTTTTTTTACAGTAATACAGCAGTAGACAATGATTTCATATAGTCACTATGAAAAAATTATGTCATATTACAAGAGGAACTGATCAGAATAGGTCCTAACAAAGATCTTAAAATAAAGTTTAGAAATGGATATCAGCAATTTTGGCTTTAAAAAGACATAACTGATACTTGTCGCAAATTATGGAATATAGTGAGAAAGTTTTGCTTTTCCTTGTGAGAGGGAGTTGAAGAAAGAAAGGGAACGAAAAAAGAACTGGGCACTGTGACTAACAAAGGAGATTTTGGATTAAATCTGACTAGATTGTGTTATTTTAAATGTTGAAATTTTGTTATTGAAGCACCAGATTGATCCCTCTCATTAAAAGCATATGTTTGCTGTTCAGTTAATTTATGTAACAGTTATTTTGTATCAATTTGATTTTAATTTTAATTCATTACATGCGCTTCTAAAGTTTTAAATTGTATACTTCATTAGTTAGAAATTTAATTATTTTGAAGTAGTAATATGGTTTATCAAAACGACATTTAAGATGATAAATTTGAAAAAATTTAATATTAGGTAAGCAACCGAAACCGAAAAACATGGCAAGCGGTCTATGAGACAAAAAAAGTTTGGGAATCTCTGGTGTTCCTCGTTTCAGGCGGACGATGCTCCCATCCACACAGCAAAGTGCATCACAATCAGGATGTAAACTATTGCCTTGGGGGTGTCACATAGTAACACTACTTAAGTGAAACCATTTTCTCGACCATCAGAAGAAATAATGCACGAGCGACGTTTTATATCAAGTGAGAGATCCATACACATATATTCCACATTGAACTGTTGCTCTTAAATGCTGGACCCTATTAATGAAAATAATAATTCAGATTGGAACTGTTTCCTTTATTTTGTGTTGATCATTTTGAAGGAGTGGACACAGAATAGAGCAGAATTTTAAATTCGATCCCTTTACTCTCATTTCGAAAACCGGGTTGCTTTTTACCTCTCGTAAAGGTTAATCCCCACATTTTGGGAAACACGACGGCAATGAGCCGATTGAAGTATAATCCCTGCCTACTCAACCCCTTTTCATGTGAATGTTCGGTACTCGGTGGACAAAATGTGAGAGCCCCTTTCCATCGCTTTTCACACACATACCATTTGAACGGTGGGATGCTAACCGCCTAATGTGGGCCGAAGAGGGATTATAGGGGGGAGAGGTTGTATGGGATTTTAGGTGTTATTTGGTGTTTAGCTCTTCTATGGTCCTTTCTTTGAAAATAATAATTTTTTTTAAATGGGGAAAAACCGAAATGGGGATCTTATTTACAATGTTTTTTTTTCATTAAAAGGGAAGATACAGTCAAAAATCTTCTGGCGCTTTTGTTATGCTCTCTTCAATCTTTATTTACAAAGTCTACTTTCACCTTTATGCGGCTATTCTCCGTGTTATACCAGTTTAAAAATTATCGATTTAATTTAAATAAATTTTGTCTCATATATTTCGTTAAATTCAGAACAGAACCATGCTATCCCCTTGGGTAAGCATACACTTCAACGGTATGTGGATTACCCAAATGTGGCATTTAATCCAAAATGAAGACGAGGAATAATGATTTCATCGAATCTGGGCTCTAGTGCAGCGAGGCTCTTGCTGAGGGGACTTCGAAATCACTTGAGGGCGTCTTAAAGTGGCATGGTAAATGTATCACCAGTAGTCGTGTTGTAATGACATTATTTTAAGGAAAGAAATGGGAGGAATGTAACCCATAAAATCCAAAGAATGTTAAAAAATAAGGAAGAGGGGAGCATGAATTTTAGGAATCAATTAATATATCCAAGTAATATTGAACGAAAGTATCTGTGTCCCTAAAAGAACTCATCAATCTTTGGATTGAATATTGTGTGGAAGCAGTCACGGTTTTTCAGAGAAAAAACATTCCCGATATTTCTGTGAAGCAGTCCAATAGGAATTGGATTGTGTAATAATGCTTCTATAGGAAAAGCTTTCCTTTTTAGGATTCCAGTAGATGTATATTTCCACCAATGACCCTTGGACAAGAAAAAGGGGGTGCCGGGGAAAGAGTGGTCGGTCCCATAGATGGTGATGAATCACGATTATATATTACCCGGACCCATAATTAGAGCTCAGTGCGGAACAAATTCAATTAAACGGCTGCCGGACACCCGGGACGTCTGCGGCCGTAATTTGCGCGTTGTGGAAACACGACTCAGGATAATGGGCGCGCCGCCGTTTTTGGTTTCAGGAAAGCGATGGGTGGTTTGGCCTTAATGTACAGTGATTATCCGCTGGGCATTGTGTCAGCTTTCTATAACTACATGAAACCTTTCAGACCTACACGGAATTCAAGGACACGCGCAGCATTATTCATCACTATCTTTGTCCTTATAGTTATAATCCCGATGCGAGGAATGCAACTTTCAGTGGAATTCATTTCAAGTACTCTTCTTTGATTTTATTCTTTGGGGTTCGTTATTTTTTGGGTGTTGTTAAAGCTATCAATAAATTGGTCAGTTAGAAGCTTTTCAAAATTTTAATCCTTGTAAACTATAACGTTTCATTAAAGAGAAAGAGAAAATCGTTTTGATTTTTTCGTAGAAACAAAGAACACTCTTCAGCTTTATAAAGGTTAGTGTATGCTAGATGTAACGTGGAAAAGGTTCTCCCTTTAATGACGGGAATGGAGTTAAGTATCGACATCCTTATACTTCATTTTGACAGTGACTATTATAATTCATGATTATTAGAATAGTGTTCCTTACAGGATGGATCCTTGGAAAAAGTGAACAAGTTCAAGAGTTAAATCAATTGTGAAGTTACTCAAAAATCCATTTCATTTTGAATATTTCTATTAAGGATTGCCCTTATTATTAAACTTTTTCTAAAGTTACAATATTGTTTATAATATCTCTGAATATATATATATATATATATATATATATATATTGCATACAGATGTGGGAATATATTGAATATCATACACAAATCATTTCATTTTTTCCAAAAAATAAAAAAAAAATATTTTTCGAGCCTTTGCATTTAAAATTGTTTAAAAAAAAAAAATTGCCACATTTAAAATGTTTTTTTTTAAATTATTATTTTCGAATTTCATGAATTGAAGGAAATTAATTGTTAACTTAAGGAAGCTAATTGTTAAGAAATTTATATATAGCTGCGTATGCTGGGAAAAAAGTAATACTCTATTCTTTCTGTCTTACTTTTTGACGTCGGGGGAGGGGGGGGGGACTTTTATCTTCCTCTGCAATACCTTGATCCTGCAAGCTTACAGTATTTGTATTTATCAGTTACTCAAAAATAAGCGTATTCTTTTGATCGGATTCTTTAAAAGAATTATCTTTCTGTCGACGGTCTTTTTGTTTATAACAAAAATATTAACTCTTCCTTTTTAATAGTTAAAATGTTATGTTCATTTTCATGATCATTTTATGGATTCATATATTATTGTGTTTATGTATAGTGAAATGTAGCTGAAATAAATATGTAAATATTAAAATATTAGGTAAGGTACCTTTGAGAAATACTTTTTTTAATATATGTATTTCATCCTCGGTTCTTTAATACTTGCGATATTTTTCATGTAGCGATGCTATTTTATGATAGATGTTTAAAAGCTTTGTTTTTTATAGACTTTGTAAGTTTTTCTGAACCTTAAAAGGGTGATCGACTTGTTTTAAAAATCTTCAGTTATCCTGGTTCCGTTTCCAAGGAGGAAGGGAGTCCTAACCGGAACCTTTTCGGGAAGTAACCGGATCAAAGGAGCGATCATCTTCGCGTCGGAAATGAAACGTTATTCCTGGATCGAGGAAGCGAGACCATTAGAGAAGTGGCTAGCCAATCACGTCATGCGATGAACAAAACTATTACCCCCCCCCTCCCTTCCTACTCACTTCATTATACCACAGGGCTAGATAAAGGCTGGGGGTGTTTGGAAAAAACAGCGGAAGTTCCGAGAAAGAAGGGTGGTGAATAATTGGCTGCAAACCATCGTAAGACATCATGATGATATCCATCAAAATTATCTGAGTGGAATTGCTTATAAAACTGAGGAGAGGGAAAAAACCGTTCCATTTCTCTCTTTCGCTCGTTTATTTCACAGCAGTCGAAACTGATAACGCACTTTTATGTCAATAAACTTATATAGTTGTTCTTATAGCAATTCGGTCAATCATTATATTATTTTCGAATTTACAATTATTTCTGTATGTTAGCTGTATTGCAGAAATGAGGAGACACCGGCTCTTGTCTGGGTATCTTGATTTCTGTGCCAACCCTAGCTTTTCTCCAAGAGTAGCACATCGATTTTAATAGAGTACAGTGAAAAGGAGAGAGAGAGAGCAAAATATAATAAGGGTTCTTCTAGAATTAATCAATCTAGAGCTACAATTTCTGAAAATATTTTTGCCTGATTTAATGAGCCATGTGTACATTTTCAAATAATGGAAGAAAAATGAGGTTCCAGGGCAACTGATATTATTTATTTGCTATTTCGGTTGCATGTATTTCATTGGATGATGACCGAAGAATTTCTTTTGGATAAAAATTTCGTTCACAAATCTAAAATGAACGGTAGACGGTATAGGGGAGAAAACTGTTTAGCGTGAGGGAGAGCATTGAATTTGTACAAAAACTGCCCAAATTTGATAATATTTACTGTTAAAACAGTATTTTCTCATACATTTGACGTTTATATTTTTCAAAAAAAGTCTGCTTTCATGTTACTTGTTCTGTTAAACGGCATTTTTTAAAAAGGACTTTACGTAAAGGGTAAAAAATTGTTTTTGATTGACGTCGGAACAACTATTATTCGAGGAGATGTCGTCGCGTAGCCGAATGGCGATGGTCGCGAACTCGTGACAGGCGTTATTTCACTCGAGTCCTGAGTTCAGGTCCTGTGGTGCCACTAACAAATCTGTCGTGCAGAAGGACAAAAGTTCAAAATGACGACGAGGTACATCGCCAGTAGCTCTCGTGTTGCATCTAAATACGACGGTGAACAATCAGTGGTATAATCTAAGCAATTATTAACCCCTTCCAAATGGATATATCTCTTTCAGAAAAAAATAGTAAAAAAATACGAACTGCTGTTTAAACTGTCTTATTTATTGAAAAAGGTGAATTATACAAGTAATGCTCTAACATTTAAATCACGCCAAAAATTTGACATAGTAAATCTTAATAACTTAAATAGGAAACTGCAGTGACCCTTCTCGCGAGAAGCGTTCTGTCACGCGCCACTTGAGAATTGGAACTCCCAATTTTCTGACCGTTTGTGTTCTTTCTTTCCCGAATTCGGATGGATCTGCAAGTTTCGCCTTAAGAGCAGAGAGAGAAAAAAAAACAAATTTTTATGAGTTTTACTTATGATTTTTAAATCACTTTGTCCACCGCATTTATATTTCAATAGGTTGTCGCTGTAGACCCGAATCGGTGTGCGGTTTAGCATTCAGTGCGCATAGAAGCGGCCTCTTGAAACAGGTTGGCGAGGCAGATGATGGGGTGTCACTAATTATGGGTGTCGGTCCTTTGGAAGTGAGAAAGTGGGCGGGGCGCTTACCTCGGAGGTGAGAGGGGCCCGCCCTGGCTCCAGAAAAACCTGATCTGGAGGCCCGACGCTATTTTCGACCTCGGGCGCTTCCTTCCCGATGCTTTCGCGAACACTTTTCTTAATCGCATTTTATGACAATCAGTACAACACATGAGTGAATCCTTTGAAATTCGGGAAATGGAACGAATAGGAGGAAAAAGTTAGCGCATTTGGCGACTTATTGCCTCGTTCCAGACAAGTCAAGTGCTAATTTACGAACTCTGCTAGTGATGAAAAAGCAACGGCCATCTTAGCTTTTAAAACATAATGGAAATTTTCAATGGAAAAATTCTCGTTGAAGGAAAAGTTTCCTTTTTTCACATATGTGGAAAACTTCAATTTGAGATTTGAACATGTTTTGCTCGAGGAAAATATATTTTTTAAGAATTTACATAGAAATTGATTAAAAACCCTTTGCATGATAAATCATTTTTAATAAACAGGCACAAACTTAAAAAAATACACTTCTTTTTTAAAAAAAATTTTGAACACAAGTGTGGCTGTCTCAAGTTTCATTTAATATATCTTCAGAAAATATTTTACTTTTTGTATCTTGATTGCTTTATACACCTAATGAATTATATTGGCCCTCTCTTTAGACATTTTCCCCATCATTGATCAAAGCTTTTTTTCTTCTCGTTGAGTATAAATATAGTTAAAAATACTTTTGTTTGAAATTTTTTTTTATTTGGAAATAGTCTTATCTCAATGTTGAATCTCTCAAGTGCAATGTAACTTTTAAAATGACATTAGAGCAGTCGCGCTATGCAATGAAGCATTCCTAAGTGCTGGGACAATCAGCGTTTGTTTCACGGGAGACAATTCAATACGTGGACTGAAAAAGCAACTTTGGAAACGGTAGATTCCGAATGGTTTCTAATTTAATTTTTTTTTTCTATTTTTATAAAATGATGCAAAATTGTGACCATAATAATATTAAATATATCAATTTAATGCACATCTGTTCAATTTTATCCATATATTTATACATGTATATCATATGTATAAATAATAAAATATATTTACCTATAATAATATTAACTAAAGTTTTTTATTGTTTACTTTTTATATTTGGACTGATTGTGAATCGCCAATTGTTCACGTTGATTAATGATGCATACCCAGGTACAACACGCAAATAGAAAGGTGTTTATAGCGTACATTTTCGAAAATTATCATTCAACCTGTGGCGAATTCATTACAATTCAGAGGATTTTTATATCTAATGTTTTAAGGGGGTTCACCCATGTAATGGGTTCAACCCCCCCCCCCCCCTCCTATAAATTGATTTCTTAACATGTCTGGAATACGGTGGTAAAGTTGTCTTTTGAAATTCGAAGTCTTTACAAAGAAGCAAGTGTTAGAAGAGCAGCTGTTCGGAATGCTGAATTGGCAATCGAAGGCTGAGCCTATTGTGTACAGTCGGCTTGATACCATTGACCCTTCTATGAAAATATACATTCATACAAGTTTGTAGAGGTTTAAAAGGAAATATCTATAGTTATTGAATATTTCGTCGAACTTGTTTTAGTCTTCGCCTCCAGGCATCGCCAATTCAGGGTAAGTTAAGATTAAGTATTGCTTTAATCGACTTGAAACTTTAAACGCATTTTTCTCAAAACTGTGTTTTTCAACTTTCCTCCATCATGCTTCGACCGAATAATTTCAAATTTATAGGAGACTCAGCACATGTATGTGCACCAAATGGACTACAATCATTCCAAAATTCAAAATATTTCTTTTTTTTTATAACAAAAACATAACAAAAAGACCCATGGAATTCGAAACTTTTTCTTCAGAGGTCTACCAAAAATTAAATTTTCGATATTTTTAATTGAGTATAGTCCATTGGGTGCATTTAAGCTTATAGATTAAAACGCCGTTAATTTTTTTTAAAATTTCAGATAAGTCAATTAACCGGAATCGTGGAGGAAGCGAGTGCCCCTTTTTTCGAGGCGGATGTGTTCAGAGCGCTATAACTCACGTTTTATTGGATATTTTTGGCTAAACATTTATACATACTCTTAAAATACATACAAATAAATGATAAAAAAAAAACTTAAAGTTCTGTCTTTTTACTGGTCATCAAAAGAATTCTCTAAAAATGCTTACAAAACAGGCGATCACATGGATGAACCCCCTTAATTACCAGTACAAAATCGGGGTTATATACAACAAGTCATTATTTCATTTCGTTACTTTTTTCCAATTCAGTATTCCAGCCTCACATATTCAAGGAAAACATATTATTTTCTAACTTCTTCTCCCCTTTTGAAATGATTTGATTACCATTCATTTATTGGTATGTTATGCTAACAAAATATAAACATCTCATTGATTCTTTAATGAGACCGTCCGGGGAAAAACTTTGAAAGTGGTTTAAGGGGACGGTGGACCTTTGAAATTAATTTCTTAAATTGTTATCTTAATTAGCTGAAATTGGAATCAATATAGTAGATGATCACTATAATTCACAATTTAAATATTTTTTTAAAAAAAATAAATTATAATTTGATTTTTTTTTAATTTTTTAATTTTTTAAAACTTTTTTTAAAAATGCTCCTTGCGCGTTAGTTTTTAAGATATTTTCTTAATTTTTGTTTTATATGTATATGAACTATAACTAAATATATCTGTGCATGGATTTTAAATTCAGAATAAAATTTGATGAAAAAAAGATACATTTTCTATACTATATGAAATATTTCACCAATTATCACACATTCGAGGTAATCAAAACAACGTAAAATATAATCCGTTAAATTTTTAACAAAACCAATGCACAAATTTGTGAATTATATCATTTTTTATAACTTGTAAAAATTTTAAAGAGATACGATGAAATATGAAACGCAAGGAGCATTTTACGTAATCATGAAAAGAGAAAATTCACGAACTGAGAAAAACACATTTTAAACATTTATTTGTGTAATATGAAATAATAAAACAAAATTTTACATAATTACTTACCCTTACATGAAAATCAAACATATAAGAGATTATTACAGTAGAAATCTAATAAATATTTTAAAATTTGTTATATTTAGTTATAAATTGAATAATTCAAGTTATAGCATCCGCCAAGCTGATATTTATAAAAAACCATAGAGTGGCAAGACATTCACTTAAAATTTACCAGCACAATATGATAATCCTTCAGATTTTATATTTTTGTTTTCTATTGTATTAGAGATTTTTCGCTTCTTAATTCTTTTGTCTTTTGCAGTTTGAAAAGTTTTAATTCTACTTTGCTTTAATCGGCGGTCATCTCTCGTTTCACTAATTTGCATCGAGGGTATGGAAGTGTTTTGATGCACGTTTCTCAAGGTAAATAGGGATCCAAAATTAAACTCACTTACTGCTGTTACAACAGATATTTCCAATCTTTTCTTTGATTGGAAACTTTCTTTTTGGCAGTGACTCCAGATAACACTGTGCAAACATTCATTTGCATTTTGACTTTTACCTGAAGTACACCGGGACAATATCTCGTTGCTTGCTAATCTCTGGTACACAGGAAGAATCTTCGCAACAACCTCCTCAGTTAATTTTGTCTTCATAACTGAATGACTTTGAGGGGATTCTCCATTCGCCAAAGCTCTTTTATAAAAACACCAAGAAAGTTTGCCATCAGGACATTTGTTGTGTTTCGGTTTGGTGTCTGTGGAGGAACAATGATAAAGTGTGGCATATATTGCACTTTTCATTTTTTCTACGTCATTGCAATTATCTTTAATGGCTTTTCTGTAAAAATTAGTTAACTTAACTATTGTGGTTTCTTTTAAACTACCAACCTTTTTGCCTCCAATAAAAACACCTTTGCTTCGGCACTCTTTCACCTTGCTGCGTAAACCAGTTCCTAAGCGTTTTGAAATATGGTTGATACATTCTTCTTTTTTAATTTGTTTATCTTTTCCGTAAATGTTCAGCGATATCAGACGTTGGAATGTTTTTGAATCTCCATCTGATAGTATGCAAGTGTAGCATATATTGCACTCCTTGATGGATCTTTGCCACAAAATTGCAGCAGCTTCCATTTCCATACTAGACGAGGAACCCTGTATGATTTATCTGACATTCAGATTTGTGACCTTCATACCAAATTGCAAAATCTGGACTATCCCTCGAAAGGTCTCTTACTGCAGCAGTACATTCCGTACAATACTTTGACAGTATTTCATAATCTATTACTAAGCCTGTCAATAAATCAATTACAACTTCTATCCCGTACAGTGATTTATATCCCCGCTTTTGCCAAGATCCATCAAATGACACAGTTATGTCTAAAACACCAGTTTCCTTACCTTCATTGTTCAATTCAAGATGTTGCTTCCTAACTATATTTCTCGCAACTTCGAGGATCTGATGTTTCACCTCTCTATTTTCTTCGGACAAAATTTTAATGTGCTTCGAAAAAGATTTTTTGTCCATTGTATTCATACCAGTCACTAATGAAAATAGTTCCAATCCTGCGTGACCTTTCCCAAGTCTTAAAAAAGAGGAAACCATTTTTTTGTTAATGTCAAAAAATTTTTTGTCTTTTACACGTGCACTTGAAAATGAGGAATTCAATACTGCCTCACAACTAGAGCAAACCAATTCTAGTTTTGATATCATACCCAGCTGCGTTGTTTTTATAATATTTAAATTATTCATATCACATTCAGGGCACTTTACAGTTGACAGTAAATTCTTCCATACATTTGTATCAACTAATACATAAGTTGGATCATTTTGTTCACTTATCACATGTTCTGCAGAAGTGTGTGAGCTTAGAAGAGACAGCTTTCTTTCTGTTGCTGCATTCAGTGCACTAGAATTTAATGGGTAAGTGTTTACTTCATTATTTTCATAATTAGAGGACACATTACCACTTGCATCGGGGTAATTTTCACACACATGTAAACTTTGATGCTCCAGTTCTATTTCTCCAGAGGCCCATCTTTTCTTTGCTTTTAGCAAAGCCTGCATTTTACGTTTTGATGGCCTTCCTTTTGGAACATGATATCGAGAACTAATTCTGTGCATTGTACAAATACTGTTGGAATGATTAATTTATCAAAAAATTATTATTGAGTATTCAAATGAAAGAAAGGAAAACTTTGAAAAAAAATAGACCTACAATTACGTCTGAAACGACTAAGTATGCTGTGTAATAACAGATGTGAAACAAGCGCGCTAATACGATGTAAACAAACAAAGCGGAAGTAGAAGTTGAAGTTCCTATCAGAATCCTTCTTCATAAAATATGCGATGAAAAAAATAATAATTGAGGCTAAGCATATGCTAGAAACTAAATATGAATAGTTCTTGTTTACGTTCAAATGACAGGGCCACGCCCATTTAAATAGTCGATGGCGCCATGTTTAATTCTTAGATTACTCATAATTCAATAATTATTAGTCAAAATGAAAAAATTCTTCGACAGAATCTATCTCTGAAATAAATAGAATATTATTAGTATAAAAAATAAAAATCGCAATTTTGACGAAATTTTGAGATTTTGAAGGTCCACCATCCCCTTAAGCGATGAAATGCGCGCGTGTTGAAATTTACCCTTTAACCTCGAATAGTCCGGTAAGTGCTCGGCGCCTCATTAGAATAAGGTAAAGTTTGAAACGGGTGAAATACTGTCTTTTGGGATCAACCAAAAACCTCTACTTTGTCACCTAGCAACGGGAGGTTTTCCCACCTTCCTCGCGGTCGGAAAACTGTCATCGTTTTAATCCTCGTGGGCAGATGGATGGATTCTGCTTGTAGCTGCGACCGTTTCCAATTTATCTTTTCGTAATTAAAACCCTTAAACCGGGGAAAGATTCTTTTGGCAATTAAAATCTACCTTTTGGAGCGTTGGTCGCTGGGCAATGGAGCATCTTAATTGACTTCATTCACTTCGTGGGTTCATATTTCTAGTAATTAACCATTGTACGGCCCTTTACAACTGGAGTAACATTTGTCGGAATGCAACGGAATTTGAAACCGAGAGGGAGGGGAAGGTTCTGTGGAAATAGCCGAACTCATTTAGAATTTCATTTCACTCGATGGCCTTCGATGGGAGGTACTCTCTTGCATAGTTGGAGGATTCTTTTCACGATGGACGCTCGCCTTCCCTGTACTTCCCCCATGCACATTCGGAGTGGAATGAATCGAGGGGACGTTGTAAAACAGCCGTAGAATAATGTTGGATTTAAACTTCACTCATGAAAATAAATTGTTGCTGAAAATGGAAATTAGGTACGGAACTCTGTGGGATACATCTGCAATGATCTGTTCTATAAAAAGAGCTTTTGATGTCGCCTCGAATGATTTACTTTTCCTTAAGTTAAACCATGTTGTATTTAAAGTGTTTACATAAAAATTTATAAAACAAAAGATAGTACAGGAAACTTTTTTCGAGGGTTTTTTTTTCTTTTTTCCCCCTAGTACCACTAAAGATCCGCCGTGTAGGGGAGAGATGCACGTTAAATCTGTCGAGAGCTCAAACGTCCTCCCGTTGGTGTGGTGTAGTAGTTAGGAGAGGGGGGTGCCAGCTCAGGTGTCGTCCGCGTCACTTGAACATGGTTCAAAATTACGCGGACCGTCGCCAAAAGTCCTCGTGTTGCTAATCAGTGCGACGTTAATATTCCCTCTCTCTCTCTCGAGGTTTTTTTTTTTAATTGACGTCGGTACTAAGCATTGAATCCTGGGGTACTGACTCTCACAAGTGCTATTTTTTCTGTTTTACGGAATCTATGAAATTTCTGATCTTCATTATTTTAAATTTTCATTCTTTTTAAATGATTGGCTGTTATATAAATATATTCATCTCTTATCAAAACAATATAGTGTGGTCATCATTTACATCTAAAACAGACTGCATCTTATTTTTTTCTTTTAAAATATTTCCATCTTTAAACATATCGGGAGCATTATTTTATCCAGTGAACTCCGAACTGATTTTGTGACGTTAGTGTAACTCTAACTTTCTGGACTGATTTTGGCTTCTCTTACGGTGTTCCATCACTGATATGCAAAAAGACACATGTTAGAAAATAAGTGCTTGGTTTATTGCTTAAAATTGAAACTTTTAATGTTTCAAGCAGAAGGTTGTGTGCTCAACACTGTTAAACTATGTTTTCGTCCAATGTTAATATAAAGACCCTGAAGTCGGAACATCTTTTCAAACAGAAAGAAACATTTGTATTGCATTCTGACTTTCGCAGTCCTGGAGAGAGCTGTATATATACATCTAAAATATTTTCATCTTTATTAAAATGAATCCATTATTTTTTTATGGCAAAAAAAATTGTGCTGTGTTTTGTACCACGACGCTAAATGAACTTTTCTTTGGCGTGTTAAAGGGAAATATCGCTTATTCATGGAACGGTTTTTCAACTTTTTTTAAAAAAATAAAAACCTTGTTACGAGTGCATGTATGAGTTACAAAAATACAGCGAATTTTTATGAAGACGGAAATATTGGCTATCGGAAAATACTCTTTAAACATTTTCAGGCTCTTATTTTTGGTGGGGACAATTTGAAGTTAAATACCCTATCTTGTTCAAGCAGTACTGCAAAAAAATTTTTTTCAAGGGGGTGTCCATGGTCGAAAGTCCCCCAACTCGTGTCATACCTCAAGACAACACCAATTGATTCTTCTGATTTTGTCAACAATAACCATCAAAAAATAAATTATCGAATTAATAATTAGCATTAATTAATAAAACAAATTGTTAATTACACGTACTTAATTAAATTTTACGTTATATATATATATATATATATATCGGATTATCATCAATCGAAAAAGACTCAACGGCTTTGGGGGTGTCTGGACCCCTAGGACACCCCCTTGTGTGCGCCACTGTGTTCAAGTGATGAAACTAGGAATATTTTGATGTGGTTGTTCAGCATCAAAAGGCTCTTCATGATATCCATCGAGGTTTTTTTCAATTAGTTCGTTTCGATCTGAACTTCAGGATTACGGAACACTGTCGCCGTGCATTTATTTTGCTTGGACATGATTTCATATCACCCCAGTTTCGTTGCACGGTCATATGCTGTTATCTCTTGGCATTTGTTGTCAATTCCCCATCTCTCTCCAATGTTCCTTCTTTCTAGAAAAAAAGCTCTTGTGTAGGGATAATGTAACCGACCTTTTTATCTCTTTCTCAGGGGGAAGCAGCATCCTTTCTCTATTTTTTTCTTCCCGTTGCCATGGCTACAGTCATGGCTGAGCGGTTTGTAAGGACCATTTGAGGCTGGCATCTCGGTTGAGGAACCTCTCAAATGAACCGACTCCGAGGACAGTGGCCACCAGACGCTGGAACCCTGAATGAATTTCGCGCCAAAGGTAGCGATTTTCGCCGCTTAATCACTTCCGAGTCCGGATCATTAGCCCCACTCAGTCACTCTCACTTTTCAGTCTTCTCTTTGGGGGATGACACGAGAAATAAGTCTATGTCATTTTCGAGGGACAAATAAATAACGTTTTTAACCATTGATATGGCAAATTATGTAGAGGAAAAAGAGCAGTCCATTGGCTATTACTCTTCTCTAATTACAGGACCAATATGTCACTATATAGAGATGGGGTGGGGTTCATCTGAAATGTCATGCTTTTTATGTAATCATGGATCAAAATATCGGGACTCTTGCCATGACTCAGTAAGGAATCTCTAATATCAATGTCATTATAATAAAACAAATTTAAAAATCTAAATATTAAAAACAACAATCGTATGACGAGATCGGTTGTTGAGCCGAACCCCGCTTTAAGACGGTATACAACGTAATTGTTTCATGCAAAGTTTTGTAAAGAAAAATTTTATCCATGGAAGGGGTATGTCATTTAAAAAAATGCTAAAATATGTACAGAATATTCTTATTAGTACATTATGTATTTATTTTGTCATGTTTTTATTAACTCGCTTTCTTGTATGTGTGGGTGGAATTTTGTATTTGATTTTAAACAAACTTTTCGACGAGCTAGAGGCTTTGGGGTCAAAGAGGGGCCCAGGTTACCATGTTTTTTTGTTAATTTGCTTTCCTGTATGTCTGTCTGGGTGGAATTTTGTAATTGATTTTTAACCAACTTCCCGATGATCTAGAGACTTAAAATTTGGACTATAGCTCAGAAGTAGAAGGCAATGCATGGAACTGGTTATAAAAACATGGTACATAAAAAAGTTTTTTATTGAGAAAATTATTTTAAAATTAAGTTCATTTTTGGTGGTAATAGACGTGAATTCTAGCAAAATGGTGCAAAATAAATCCTAATGGTGTTTCTATAATATCAGCTTGAGGAAAGTTTTTGAATCCCAATAAGTGAAGCGATGATAAAGCGTATCTTTTTAAGCTTCCAGCTACATTGCAATGAAAATAAAAGATAATATTCGGGCTACAATTAGACTGAATTGAATCATCCATCGACCACGTTTCGATTTTTATTTCATTAATGATACAAATAAACACATTATCGATGTAAGAAAGAGCCCAAATGATTAGGGAAAGAAGCACCAGTTGAAACGCGCGTTCGGTTGGCTCCTTGATTAAAAAAGTCGATACAAATAGTTTCCTTTTTATGAAAATAAATCCCTGGCTTTTGGCGAGTTAACGTTGCTCTGCAACAGAACGATTGGAGTGGAGGAACATTGTTTCAATCATTGACGAGTTCAGCGTCTGTGTGAGTGTGTGTGCTTTGACTTCTCACTTAATAAACTTCAACACCTCGCTTTGAAATTTATTTTGAAGGAATATGGAATCGAACTCGTGGCTGTAACTGCTAGTCTCAGGACATTAGGCTCTGAATTTCACGCAAAATGCTCTGAATTTATTTTTATATGTATTGTGGGTTTGAGTATGGAAAATATTTTCAAGAGTCGTTTTTGTATTGTTGAATGACTTAGAGAACTTTCTCTTAATGTTTTTTGCTCACTTTTTTTTATACTTTATTCGTTTCTTTGGAGCATTTTGTATCACCTTTTTTTCTCCCTGAAAAAAGTATTCACCCATTACCAAACAATACTTTTCTCACAATTAATATTCCTTATTTTTTTCAATTTTCGGGAAAGAAAAACCGTAAAAAATTAATTATTGAATAAATAATTAGCATTAATAAATAAAATTAATTATTAATAACAAGTAACTAAATTTTACATACTGTAAACATATGATTATTATGAAAAAGAATCGAGGGCTTCAGGGGGGATCCAGACCCGGTGACCCCCCCCCCCTTGTGGGAGCCACTGACAACCACCATAACTTTAATGAAAAAAGTAGAAAATTATCTTTTTTTTTTTTAAATAAATTTCCGCAGCATTTTCTCCATTTCCATAATCACCCGTTTAAGAAATAATTTTAAGAAAAAATTGACGAACCGTACAGTTTTGAATTTGTGCATTTATAGAATGGTTATTTTAATGACAGAATATATGACAAGTTTCTTAAGAAATTTAGAATTATAATAATTTTAGCTCTAAAATGTTGAAAACTCATGCACATTTTAACCAGAGAAATTTTTTAATAACATTTGGACAAATCTTCTCATTATAATATTAATTTGTATTATATTATGTGTAAAGGTTAAGATATATAAGTAATCATTGCAATATTGTTCATTTTTAAGAGAAAGAAGGAAACTGTTATTTAAAGTTAAACACACATTAAATAATGCATCCCAGACCCAGCTTGGATTGCTGGAAATAATTTTTTAAATTAGCTAGAACAATGTCAAACTGCGTTTGAAAGAATTGTTGTCTCTCTCTCTCTCTCTGAAAGAAAAATATCTTTTTTGACTGATTTTTGTTTAAGTAACAAAAGACAACTTGCCTAGATTCACAATTATGATCAGGATTGGTGTTTTCGTTGGAAATCTTGCAGTTATAAATTTAAAAGCACACAATAAAATTTTCCATCAAATAGTCTCATTTTAGAATTTAATTATAGGAATATTTGAGTTTAACACATTTCTTGTTGAAAACTCTTTATTTAGTATGATTTTCGATAAATCCACGCGTTAAATCCCATTGAACCACCCTCTTGAATTGTCCACACGATGTCATCTATCCAGATAGATGAGACCACCCCATTGTAAACATGGATTTTTATTTTTCATCATTTTTAATTTATCTCACCCGCGCTCTCCGACGAGTCTTCTTGCGCGAGCGGTCAGACTGGGTCTAATTTCTAAAGTACACACGCTCTCGGAGTGCTTCTGTCCACCGCCCACAAAGAGGAAAAAAGAGGGTCGAGTCCCAAACAAACAAAAACAGTGGCGGTGGAGTGTTTGGATAGGGGTTCTGTAAGAGGCTGAGCGAGAAGATGCCCCCGGGCAAGCGGTCGTCATGGAAACGGAGAGCAGCAGGATGGGGCTCGGTTTTCAATCCCAGCTTCTTGCTGGCTGATTATTTATTTCGGTTAGATGACAACATTGCTTGTCTTTCTCTTCTGTGGATTGCTCGACAAAAGCGATTTATTGTCTCCTAGGAAGGTGATGATCAGTGGTAATTGGACAATTTCTCCTCAGGAATGTGCTAGTTTGCTTAGGCTTTGTAGGTTTGAAAAGCTGAAGTGTTATAAGTCACAATTGAATCTTGTATGATTTGAAGGAGAAAGAATTTCTCCATCGAATGAGTATCACACTTGGAATGTTTCGAATGACAAAACACAAGATAAACACGATTCGAAAGAGAACGAACAATGTGTGGATAAATAAAATTTGATTATTCGAAAGTCACTTAGGAAAAAAGAAAATAGTTTCTGCCCAAAGTTTTCTCTGAATATTTCCTTTCAAATTTGCTTTAAGTGCATTTAAGAGTATTTATTGTCAATCCTGGAAGCAACAACAAAAACGTACTAATGCCTTGATAATAATTTGTATCACAATAGGGTTTGAGTTTCAAATATCCAGACTTTGATTATAATTTTGAAAGACCGAGTAAATGTTATATTTTACTTTTATTGGTTTATTTTCAAATATAGGATATAACTATGAAATACGCTGGCCTCCAAAAATTAAGGAACATCCGGTTTTTTGCACCTTATTTGCAAATAAATGAATGTAGAAACACCAAATTTGGATGATATGTGCACAAAACAGTCATGTATTGACTGCAAGGTAGAAGTTCACACAATACAAATTCAAAAATGATTTACAACAACAACAAAAAAAAGGCAATCTTGCTGGAAAAATTCACTCTTGGAAAAAATAATAATCACAGTTTTATATGGTAGAATGTCATAGAAACATAACAAAAATGGGTTTTAATAAGGGATATGCCCACCCCGAGCTTGAATGCATTGGCGGCATCGAATTTCCATGTTGTCAATTTTGTCGCTTATTGAAATGGGAAGCGATGACCAAACACGAAGTAAGCTTTGTTCCAGTTCTCCTAAAGATCTTGGAGGAGGACTTAAAGCAGTAAACTGTCTACCAAGGTAGACCCAAACATGTTCTATCGGATTTAAGTCTGGAGATCGAGCTGGCCATTCCATTCGCTCCAGACTAAAACCCTCAAGATATTCCTCAACTATTACAGCTCGGTGAGGTCCTGCATTATCATCCATCAGAATAAAGTCATTGCCAATTGCACCGGCATATGGGCGGACATATGGATCAAGGATCTCATCCCGATATCTCACACCAGTCAGAGTTCCTTCCTGGAACACATGCAGGTCAGTGCCGAGTGAGATCCCTGCCCAAACTATTATTCCACCACCTCGGTAACTGTTTCTTTCAACAGTGTTGAATTGATGATATCTGGTGCTTCACTCTCTCCAGATGAGCAGACGTTCTAAATCGCTCTCCAGTGTGAATCTGGACTCGTCTGTAAAGAGTATAGAAGCCCATCGCTGTCTGGTCCAGGAAACGTGTTCTCTCGCCCAAGATAAGCGTGCCCTTCTCTGTCGTCTGTTGAGGGATACACACACAACTGGTAGCCTTGCATAGAGACCTGAATTGTGAAAATGCATTCGTACCGTACTAGCGGATATTCCTCTCCCTGATGCTGCAGAGAGGTCTGCAACAATTTGCGGCACAGAAATCCTTCTTCTCCTTCGAACCGAAAGAGTGATAAAACGGTCTCCTGCAGGTGCTGTATCTCGTGGTCGGCCTGGAACATGTCTTCTGGACACAGATGCTTCGGTCTGATTTTGATTCCAGAGACGGTGGACCACACTACGAGACACATTAAGACGCCTAGCAGCATCAGCCTGTGACAACCCCATTTCCATCCATTCGACCACCCTCTACCTTAATGAATCAGGCAAATGGCTTCTCTCAGACATTTGCGAGATCCTGTTGTCAACAAATCTGCTATCAAAAGTTGTAAATCAACAAAAGTTACACGCGTAACTACGAAAGCCTGATGTATGCATATTTTTCTCTCACTCATATATATCTGTTCTTTCCTATCAAAAACAAGTGGTAGTTATTGTGTTTGCATAAATTTGTATGAAGTTCGTTTTTATCATTTATATAAACTATAAATTGTATTGTTACTGTCATTTTTTTTACGGTGAGCTTCGAAAAACATGTTGTTCCTTAACCTTTGGAGGCCAGTGTAATTGGAAAGCTATTAAACCCAACGTTAAGGTTCAGAGATGAGAAATTATTTTATAAATAATGACATTAGCATTTACGTTCCAAGTTTTGAATATTGGCTCTTGTTTCTAAAATCATATAAAAATAATTAATAGTGACAATATATATTTGGCCATCAAAACAACTGTTAAACCAGAAATAAAATTAAATAAATCTTCATAGATCTTCTTAATCTCTTATAGAGCGTCATTTATTTATGAAAGTAAAATGATAAACACAGAGCAAAACATCAGTTTCTCTTTTTACCTAAGCATCACTTAATTCTAACTCAGACGGTTGTGGATAAAGGTGCTTAGTGAATAGAATTGTTAGTTGAAACTCAACGTCGAAAATGGGAAAGATAGTACTTATGTCCATGAAACATTTGTATAGTTCTGTTCAACTTTGTTTAATGAATTCATGGCACGAGAATGCAAATTATCTACGGGTGGGTTTATGCTCTCAAACGAAGAATTTTTTTACTTTCTTTTTTTCTTTCAATTCTACGTTTTGGCGGTATATATCGTGTAATAAAAGGTTTCAGGATCAAATTTTTATTTCAGACTCTTTTGGATTATTTTTGAATAAAGTTAACACTAATGAAAAGTTATAATTACAATTGATTTGATTTATTTCAAAATCGCAGGATAGTGTAAAGTGTTGCATTTGTGCAAAATTTGTATTGCTTCAAGAATCAAAACTCCCGCAGTATTTAGTGGTACAAGATGTTATGCGAGGTGTCTGATGGCTTGTAAAGAAAGACGGGTGAAGAGCTCTCGCTTATATAGCTGAATGGCGCGATGGCGAATAAAGCTTTGCAGTTGTTGGGTGCTCATAACGCGTCGAAACAAACGAGTTTCATCTTGAGAGGAATAGGTGGTGACTCCTGGAATCCATTAAGAGGGCCGATTATCACTTTTTGTGCCTGCATAATTCATGTGGAAGGTGGGGCACACAAGAATGCGTCTCCTGTTCCTTTCAGACGATCCAGAGATCACACGTGTCGCTTTTTATTCACGGAAGCACCTTCCGTAGCGAGAAAACAGTTGAGAGGGGTGCTCTCGTTATTCTGCTGGACATTGGTGGGTAAATATTTCTTGATAAGAGCTAGAAAAACTTTATTATAAATATTAATAAAAATATAAAAACAGAGTGTATTTTGAAAATTAAATAGTGTTAATGCGACAAAATAAGCTGTGAACTCCTCTTTCTCTAGACACCCCCCCCCTTTCTATTTTTTTTTTAACTCAAGCATGAAATATTTTTTTATTAAAGTTTTTCCGTTAGTAATTCATTTGCAAAAATTAAATTTAATTTCTATTTAATTTCTTGAAATTTTTTTGGTATTAAAAGCATTTTAATTTCTATAGAATATTTTACTCAGCAATAATACGAAACACGTCTTAACATGAATATTTTTTAACATTAACACTGAAAATTTTCATATATTGTTTCGCATTTTCAGAATCGGCAGCGGCCACAAAATATCTTCAGTTAGTACGCAGTTTACCCATCCCTGCTGTATGGGATACAGTGGATGAATTTAGTTGTTGATTTTTTAATATTTAACCTGAGTGGGATTTTGGATGGTTTTTATCTCTTTCATATGCGTATTGTTTCTCACTATAGCGACATTACTTTTGTGCTTGAGATATTAATTGCTATTGTGGAAAAAAATTTATTGACTTAAACACTGCTCTGTCTTGGGTTTTAAGTAAATAGTTTCTCATCGTATTTTTGACTTAAGGGGTTTCGCATCTATTTTAAGAATTTGTTATTAGAAATTTCTATCTATGCATTTTAAAATAATCTTTTAAGTATTCATTGAGTTCTTTGGTCACATAAGGTAACTGAATGAAAAATTCGAGTTATTTTGCAAAGAAGCTTTGATTGAAGCCCCTGAAATGTTGAGAAATGTTTGATTCAAAGCGTATGAACTTTTGAATATAAAGTTTATTTACATAATAACATTTTTTTTTTTAGTGTGAGTGAATGAAATCCCTGTAACGTTTCCAATATCTTAGCGATGATATCAATATGTATTGAGATTAAATATTTAAACTCACGTTATTAATTTATAGACATGTTTTGTCTATACATTTATCTTGATCTCATTTCTTCCGTTTTGTGAGTAAATAATGCTAAAAATTTGAAGCAAAACATGCAATTGTGGTGAGATGCCTTTTTGCTTTGCTACCAAATACTTCTGAAAATCTGTGTCTGTCCCCACAAAAAAGTTTTCGAAAATGCGCCTCGTAATTTTGAATAACGGTCAGATGAGGAGGTTGACACCTGAACTTTCAGCATCGACGGATTAAACGATCCCCTCTGAACAACGACATGACAGATCCGGGATGTAGAGGGGGTGATGCGTTGATGCGTGTTGTATTGGGTCCCCACTTTAAGTGTTGTAGAAATTTGGATAGTAGGGTGCAAGCTCAAATGCCTTCGTAACTTGACTGAGGTTGAAAATGACGAGATCTCTTGCTGTTCGTCCTCCTGTAGCTTCTCAATGCAACATCGATCACTTGGCCCGGATGAATACTCCTTGGGATTATTAGTCTTTATTTGCGATTAAAATGAGCTGTCAGGATTCTGTTCGAAATGTTACACATTTTGAAAATAATAATATCTGTCTGTCTGAGTTTATGGAAAAATGTGTTCTTTAAAAATGTCTTCAAACAACACCGCACTACTAAACAGACCATTGAGATAAAAGGAAGAGAGACAAATCGATGCTTTGCCCGAAAAGGGGGGGGGGGAATCCGTCCTTTAGAAGTAATCCCCCGTGATTTAGAGATTTTAAAAAGTAATAAATGAAGAACTTGGAAAAGGTATAATAATACGTCAGGAAGAGACGGGAAGATAAATTGAAACTCGAAATTCCTTTCTTTCCATTCCATTGCTATAGATGAATGAAGGCACTCGATAAGGATAATGTCCTGTTCACGAAGGGACAAGGTGCGTGCATTCCAGTTTTGAAGGTCAGTTCGTGAGGCAGGCATTATAGAATTCCGCTCGGTGTGGTCATAAATTGAATTTATTTACACTATCGGCGATGCACCGGAGCAGCACTTCCCCCTCACCCTTTGGTTAGATGTGAAACACATGCTTTTTCTTCATTAATGCTTGCAGTGCGTAATTTTTATTTGCAGTATCAAGCGAGCCTTATGTAATATAATGATACATGTTTCCGGAAATAAATATGTTGAATGAAAGCTATTCATAGTCGCATGTGCAAGATCTAATGTATTGCTGTTAGCTCATTACTATTTTTCCCGAATGGTCTGAAATACTGACAGCCAAGCCTTTGCAGAAAATCCCGAAGATGCAACTTTGTCCCCTCTTTGCAATCAGATTCTTACTTTCTGGAGTCTCCTACAATCTTTTTCTTGTACTCGACGGTTTTGTTTTCACTTTTTTTGTTTGAGAATTACTATATTATTGCTTTTAAATGTGTTACTCTATCAAGTGTCCGTTTCAACGCACTACACGCCAAGTATTATAATCACAATCGCAGCCGCATTAACTGAAACGTCTCTGTGTGTCGATAATTCGTGAAAGGGCTTAATTTTGAAACAAATCTTATTTTCGGGGAAGCATCTAACTTTTTACGCGGTGAAGATGATGCGTGGGGCAAATGTTTCTATATCAAAAGGAAACAAACGAAAAGGTATATTTTTTCTCATTCATTTTGCACTATAGCTGTAATTTTGTAAATACTAACAATTGTTCGCAATGTTTTTCGATTACTTGATGATTTTGGTGGTCTTGATTACTTATAAAAGTAAATTTTAATCTTGTATAGCTTTTCATTTTGTTATATAAGGGGTTAACTTTATTAAGATAATATCAATAATAAAACTTATAATTATATTTACTATTAAACTGAAAACTACTATTATATTGAACTGCCGTATGGATGGTGTAGTTGGCTTGTCACTAACCTTCTGCACCTTAGGTTGCGGGTTCGACCCCGGCCCAAGTTGGAGGCTTTTTATGATGCAGAAAATCGACAACGGTCATGTCAATGATTATGCGGCGTGTTAAAGATTCCTTGAGTGCCTTTTAGGCTTGGGTGCTCTCGGGGGTAAATAAAATTCCTACAACAAGTTCGCATCCACAGAGCTCAGGTGCCTCCCTCTGGGGAGGAAACTGCGCGTCAAAATTACTTGCGGTAGTTTGTAACGCCTTTTTGGTGCCACACTAAAAAGTGATATCAACTCCTGGGGAATGAATGTATTAGGTCTGCAATGGTAAAAAAAACCAATCCGCATCGGTAAGAAACTATCACATTGAACTAAGGACTAGAACTTACAGATTCTTACCAAACCTTGCATCTGGAACAGAAAGGTTGTGACAAAGATCAATGGTTTATTTGAATTAATTACGATTAAGTGTGTCAACCGGGAAGAAAGTACTTTTACATTGAAAAAAACTTTTAGCATGTAAAGTTAAATGTAATAAAATTTAAGGTATCTGTACACCTTCGAAGAAAATTTTTTGAAAAACTTTAATATTTGCTCATAAAATACTTTTTACTGATGAAACATAACTTAAAACTAAGAAAAATACATTTAATATTTTACTTATAACACAAAAAAAAAAAAAAAAAAAATTAGGGAGAAAAACATAGTGAAAGTTGTAATTAAATCCATTGTTAGAATAACGCACATAACTCAAATGAAAACAAAAATATCACTTTTCTGTAAATTTGATGTTGATCATCATAACATTTTTTAGGGCTGGTACCATTTTCCTAATGATAATCAAATTATTACAATTTTTATCAAGGTTCGAGTAAAAGAACATTGAAAAATCACAAAAAAATTATTACGAGACATGATATACATCTTAGTTACTAAAAATATATCAACTCTATAAACATGAAAATAGTAGGGGTTCTTTAAATCTATAAAATAAATGTACTTGTAACATTTAAACTAATTTGGTTCACAACATTTCTGATATTTACGTTGTCAGATGCCAATACGTTAAAAAAATGCATTTTGAAATAAATCAGAAATAAACTTTAAACTGCAATTTTTAATATTAAACACAATTAGATATACTTAAAATGCCCCTGATTTATAAATAACACCCTCTTTACTCTCTAAAACATTGATTTTTTCCCCTGGTTGCTTTTAAAATTTTTCTACGCTGCTTTACATTTGGTGTTGAATGACATTCTGCAACGTTAATTCTTTTTACGTCAAGATGTTTGTATGATTTTAAAGTAAAATAACCAGGAGTTAAATTAAGTTTTTTAAAAATGTCAACACAACCCTTGTACCCATCATTAAATTGTATAACAGCATCCAATGCACCAGATTTTAAAGTTTTCAGGCACACGAAAACTTCTTTCGGTACTCTCTGCCATATAATGCCATTAAAACACTCATCTGAGTTTTGCGTTTTGCCATGCAGACATTTAGTTAATAGTTCTTTGGTTCATAATTCTAAATATGTAGGCTTAATCATGTTTAAAACTTCATTAGATAAGCCTTTACATTTTTCTTTTGGTTTTTGGCCACAAGATAGTGCTGTGACGGTTGATTCAATAATGGTAGCGTGTTTGAAATATAATAATTTAGTTTAAGTGTCACAGCTATTATTTACATTAATATACAAGTTTTCACTGTGAGATGATTTTAGAGTCCAAAATAATTTTGTGAGGGAGGGATCTTGTTAATGTCCGTTCCATGCGAAGTTTCCGCTGTTTTTCTTCTAAAACTGACCCGGCCGTGGGAAGCAAGTCCCAGATGTCTCAAGGGGGGAGCACATACGTCACAGCTTTTCCTCCCCTCTTTCAAACTTTTCGTAAAGAAAAGTTCAGGGTCGATGATGGTAACCGAGGTGACTGACCTTTGGAGTTATCGGACACACAGGGAAAATATTCCTTTGAATAAGTGCTGTCATATTTCTGAGTTGTAATTAAATCTAATAAACTTACAATTAAATTCGAAATGCTTACCGCGAGTGAGTGTTCTTGCAAGGGAACTTACACAAATGCTAATCACGAAAGAATAATCATTACCAATATAAGAAGTATTCATATTATTAAAATTTTAAACACTCAATACACAGTACTTATTAAAATCATAATAAAAAACATGTTGCTATAATAGGCTTAAGGTACCATCTTACACATAAAACATTCTTCCCAATATTCTCATTAACGGGTAATACTAATGAATAATAATACAGATCCATAATAAACCCAAGGTTGAACACATATTAAGCAATTCAATATTATTACATTCCATGTGTGGATCCTTTTAACATACATATCCATTCAATATTAATTTCAGTATTAGTAAGAACATTATTTACCGACAATTACTAATCATTAGCAAATACACATGATTGACACCATTTATTAACTATTTACAATTAACAATATTCCACAACTGATAATCACGACAAACAAACATGACTATCATTTCCTAATCATCGATCGCTGATCTGCTGAGACTATCTGCATTTTTATGACTTTTACCCGATCGATGTACAATTCTAAAATTATATGGTTGCAATGCCAAAGCCCATCGCATTAATCTAGGGTTAGAACTAACGTTTTTATTTAACCATACCAAAGGGTTGTGGTCGGTCATAACTAAAAAGGAATTTCCATCTAAATAATAATGTAACCTTTTAATTGCGAACACAATACTAGCACATTCCTTCTCGGTCGTACAATAACGTTTCTCAACATCTGAAAATTTTTTACTCAGATAAAGGATTGGGTGCTCCTCTCCTTGGTAATTTAATTGAGTTAACACCACCCCCATGCCATAATCAGAGGCGTCTGTTTGAACGATAAACTCCCGCTCAAAATTTGGCGAGTACAAGACGAGTATCAGTTAGCTTATTTTTTAAATCTCGGAATGCATTTTCACAGTCGGTTGTCCAATTAACCTCCCCGCGTCTTGCCTTCCCCTTCAACGTGTCTGTCAAAGGTGCGGCTATTACCGAGAACTGATTTATATATCTACTGTAGTACCCCGCTAAACCAAGGAACGCTCGTATATGTGTTTTTGTGCGAGGGGTAGGGAACTCAAGAACAGACTGAACTTTGACCTCGGAAGGAGTGCGGAACCCCTGACCCACACATGACCTAAGAATTTGACATTCTGTTGTGCAAACTTACATTTCGAGGGTTTTATTGTTAATTGGGATCTCCTGATTCTTTGTAGGACTATTTCCACATGTTTAAAATGTGACTCCCACGTATCCGAAAAGATAGCGATATCGTCTAGATAAGAGACAACGAAATGCTCTAGACCGTTTAGTAATCCTGCCATGAGTTTACTAAAAAAATATGGGCATTCTTTAATCCGAAACTCATTCTTAGGGGTCTGTAAGTACCAAAACTAGTACAAAAAGCTGCGTATCGTTGTGCAGTTTTACTCAGAGGAATTTGCCAATATCCTTTAGATAAATCTAAAATGGTAATAAATTTAGCGGAGGAGACTTGTTCTACGCGTTCTTCGATGTTGGGTAGAGGAAAGTACTCCGTTCTAATAATTCCGTTTAATTTCCGATAATCCACACAAGGCCGAGGATCCTTGCCAGGTACCTCAACTAAAATCATAGGGGACATATAATCCGATTCTTCTACCTCAATGATTCCTAATTTTAACATTCGATTAATTTCGTTTTTTAAAATTTCATTTTGTCGGTGCGACATTCGGTATGGCTTCGTTCTAATTGGCTTATCATTAACCAACTGGATCTCGTGTACAACCAGATTAGTTAAACTGGGATCGTTTGAGAAACATTTAGAATGTTTATTTAGTAATTCGCGCAGCTGATTTATTTGTGTGTCTTGGAGACATTTGTCTAACTCGCTAGCCTGGATGACATCCTCGAAATCATAAATGATGGAATTGTTTTCTAAGTATGGGATTTCTAAATCCTGGTCTGCGAGAGATAGGTGTGCTTCATCAGTAATTATTAATTTAACATGTTCCGGCCTTTTATAATACGGTTTTAGCAAATTTATATGATAGATTTGAGAGGTTTCTCGTCTGCCGGGAATTTCTACCAAATAGTTCGTTTCGGAAATTTTATTTAAAACCGTCCCAGGACCTATCCACTGCACTGCTAATTTATTCGCTCGAGATGTAGCCAAAACAAGTACTAAATCTCCATCCTTAAATTCGCATTTTACTGCATTCTTATCACACCAAGTTTTCCTCTTAATTTGCATCTGACTGACTACCTGTTCGTATAAAGGTTTAACATCCTCACTATTTCTTTGAGCTTCGATTAACTCTTCTCGAGTAATTTTTAGCCGCTCTAACTCCGGGACATATTCCTGCAGTTCAGGGATTAAAATTTGATCCTCTGCCTCCGGAGAAACAATTATAGCCTCATCTTCCCCTTTCCTATCGCTACAGCTATTTAACTCTATTTCTTTTCTAGCCGCTATGGTTTGAGACCTTGTCTGAACAGCATTGACTACCTCAACTGAAAGAAAATCATAGCCTAAATTTTCTTTTTTTAGTTCGGCCGTTTTGTTTCCGAGCAAATACCGACCCTGTTGATTTAAATGATTACCACAAACTGCTACTTTAGTTTGCACCGTTCCGAAGTTTCCGGAAATTTCCACGACCGCCAAAGGTAAGCAAACCAATTCTGAGCTTAACGGTTGTTTTACCCAGACCTTTTCACCGGAGAAGGAAGAAGATTTAATGTATTTGGCACACACCAAATCTATTGTTGCCCCCGTATCCCTAAGTATATCTATTCCTTGACCATTCACAGAGCCCTTTGTTACATATGAACCAAGAAAATCGGAGTTCCCATTTCCTTCAATATTATTGAGAGAATCCGTTACTTTATTCCTATTTAATTTCGGGCATCCCACCTTTATATGTCCGGGCATGTGGCAATGAAAACATTTTCGTATCACGCGTCTTTCGAAAACTCTCCCCCTATCGCCCTCAGGAAGAGAATCCACTGGTTTAGGGGAAATTTCCCCGAACCTAGTCTTCTTCTCCTTAAACCCGGAAGTTGTCAAATTTCTCTCGTTCCTGCTGAATTTATCCGCGGTTTTTGAATTTATTTTCCTGACATCCTCGTAGTTGTCAAAGAGTTCGGCTATTTGAGTAGATGATTTGAGATTCACCCAATCATCTAAGAAATGTTCTCTCATACTAGCATACGCGCGTTTTTTTAGTTGGTCGACAACCATTAAATCTTTAAGGTCCTCAAACGACTCGATCTCTAGGCCGATTAGCCACTCCTCTAAATAGTTAGTCATTTCAAAGGTGAAGTCTTTCCAGGTACTATCCGATTTCTTTTGGTGTTGAACAAATCTCTGGCGAAAGACTTCCGGACTTAACTTAGATCGTTTAAGTAATAGTTTTTTAATATAGTCATAATTTTCTGCTTGTTCCTCCGGTTCGCGAGCAATGAACTGCACGATATCCAAAGGTAACAAACCTAATAAATGCCCTACCCAGTCTGTTTTTTCAATTAAAGCCCTTTTAGCCTGACGTTCAAAAATCACCAAATACAAACTAATATCTGACTGATTTGGATTAAAATCTGGGATTAATTTTCTTAAATTTACATTCGAGGTTACAGAACGGGGATTTATACAGCCGGTTGATTCATCGTTTACCCTATGTCCGGATTCTATTTTAAATCTTTCTAGATCAAATTTTAATTGTAATTCTTTCTCTTTCAACGCGTGCTCCTCTAATCTCAAGGTCTCTGCTCTTTCTGATTCTTCAAATCTATTTTTTTCTGCCCTTTCCCATTCCTCTTCAATTTTCCTATTTGCAATAATAGTCTCAAACAGATTTTTTACTAATTCCTCTTCGTAACCCTCACTGTTAGTGATTGCGGTTTTGAGGTTAGGGACAGTCATGTTTGGTGTGACATCTATCCCTAATTCCTCTGCGAGTAACAACATATCTTGCTTTTTCCCTTTTCCGAGAAAAGCCATTTTTGAACAATATCAGCACAATATATTTGTTAAAATTCACACAATATTTACTACTCTCTAGTATCACAATAGCACTGGTCCTATGCAAACACAGAAACAAACAAAGAAAAATTTTAACACTGTAATATAATCAAAATTATCAAGAAACTTAAAAACACAATAAATCTTAAGCTAAAAGTTGCACACAATACTCGTATTTACAATTCTCTAGAACCACAATAACATTGTTCCCATGCAAGAAAAAACACTAAGTATCTCAAAATTTGTAGTAGAAATTTTAGAAAGCAACTAATACAACTCAAGAAATATAACAGTACTCACCCCTTTTGAAGTACTATTTGCTAGAACTTGGGAATACCGAAGATCCGGTTGACATTTCTTGTTTTAAAGATGATTTCAATTTCCACAACACACACAAAAGGATTTTCTTTATTGATGGGATAGCTTATCCACTATCAAATCTCGGCCTTCTGAGTTGCTTTTCTTTTCTCTAAAGGATAGTTTTAACCTTATTTCCAAGCTCATGCGTCTTGAGTTTTTTTCTACGTGCAGTTTGCAGAGCTCCCGTAATAAACCAGAATCACCAAATCACCTCCTCTCACGGGTCCGGTAATCTCTGTTATTTTTTTATTAATCCTTAGCGCTGACACCACTTTCGTTAATGCTGTGACGTTTGATTCAATAATGGTAGCGTGTTTGAAATATAATTTAGTTTAATTGTCACAGCTATTATTTACATTAATATACAAGTTTCACTATGGGATGATTTTAAAGTCCAAAATAATTTTGTGAGGGAGGGATCTTGTTGGTGTCCGTTCCATGCGAAGTTTCCGCTGTTTTTCTTCTAAAACTGAACCTGCCGTGGGAAGCAAGTCCCAGATGTCTCAAGGGGGGGGGACGCACATACGTCCCAGTGCTCGCTGGTAGTAGCACCAAATGTCTTTTCCGATGGGACACTGTCCATGCATGGGTTTCTTGGCACTTGATGAGCAATGAAATAGGGCCGCAATAACATTTTGTTGAAGACCGGAGAGGTTTCCAACATTGCTACGAACAGCAATTCCATGATAGTTTTGCAATCGGTGAATAAAAGAGTCAGTGAGTTTGCCTTTACCAGACAGATTTTTATTTTTTTGACTTTAGTTTGCGCAATCTCGCACCTACTCTCTTTTGAACATGACCGATGCATTCATATTTTGTGACACTATCTTTACCATAAGTATCTTTGACACTGATAAAACCCTTGGAATCCCCGTCACCATAATATTGTGCATATTTAAGGCATCGCTTCACAATAGAACGTTGGAAGATTCTAGTTGCACCAACAGTTTCCATTTTCAACGCAGAACCCTGAAAATTGCTATGGCATACGTGATCTGCTGCAAAAGTTTCCGATTCAATGCTTTTAGGCATTTTAGAAATCTTTCTGCAGATGGGGCAGTATGACGACATTATTTCAATGTCCACTACTTTACCAGTGTCAACTGACAAAGCTGCGACACACCCATTCATGGAAGTTTAACCCCTACGCTGCCATGTTCCATCCACTGAATCACCACATTCAACTATTTTATTTTTAGAAGGATGTAGCACTAACAGTCCAGAAGCTGCTTTTTGCATTGATAGTTCACTAACTTCTGAAATCACAGACATGAGTTTGTTCTCATGATTAGTGTACGCAGTTTTACTGAGCCTGGATAAATTTAACGTACCACATAATTTAAACCCAGCAGAAAAACCTTTACCAATTTGTCTCATACCATAAGCAAATCTTGTATTTACTTCAGGACAGTTTAAAGTTTTCTTTGAACTAGAAAACCCTAAGTAAAAGTTACAATGTTTACACTTTATAACAAAATTTGAACACAAACCATACCTTGAATCCTCAGAAAGCAATAAGCCTTCTTCGAAACATCTTGGGCAACAAAGTTGTAAAAAAACATTTAAGAGGACATCAATATCTATGATTCTATTTCCTGTAAGTGTTTTATGCTCATACTCTGCCATTTCCTCATCAAAAACTGCAGGCATTTTGATCTTTGAAGAACTGGCGTTGGTGGATGTTGAGCTACAATTTTTGGAATCTTTATTAGTAGATCCATTACCACGAAATTGTCGTTTTCTCTTTGAATTAATTCTGCGTTTTAAGTTTCCCATTTTAAATGAAAAAAATTAAATTTTTCAGCTATAAAAAAGGATTTAACAGAAACTTAGAAAGTGCTGTGCAATCGTAAGCAAATGTAAACAAACAATAACACACTCTCTTTTCCTGCCAGATTCTGGATAAAAATATTAGTAAAAACCTGTTGCCAATTATATTTCTGAAGATTCTGAAAACTCAAATTCATATTTTAAAGTGTATAAATTTTCTACTATTGCATATTTAAGCAATACTTTGTAAAATAAAAATGTAAACAAACATTTTTTTTAAACTTCCTGAATGTAGACTTGTACTTCCGGTTTCAAAAAGTAGCTACCGAGTAAAATTCAAATCCCCATAACTTAAGTTCTAAATTAGATAGAAACAAAATTTAAGCATCATTTTAAAGAAAAAAGTTCAAATTTTAAAATAAAATCAAAATTCAAAAATCGAAAATTTCGGCGAAAATGACGTTTTGAAGGTGTACGGATACCTTAAATAAGTGGCATTCTTATAATATTTAAATAATTTATTATATTTTTTTGTTTGGGGAGAAAAAAAGATATTTGCTTCACTCTTTTGACAAATATTTTTTCTAAATTTTAAATTTCTAAAATTTCTTTAAATACTTTGTGTGTGTTTTTGTACTGATGTGTTCAAAACTAATTTATCCTATCTCAAAAGCAAGGAAGAAAACTGTTTCCTCTTTATTGTGCGTAATGTAGGTTGCACGAGGTATGTTCGAGGATATCGGACTTGTATTAATTAAAAATAACTTTCCAATTAAGATACAACCACCTTGCATTTATTTTCAGAGTATTCCTCCTGATCTATTCCGCTTTTCGTCCAGGGACACTGCCCTTATTCTTCGTGTTTTATTGATTTTTTTCCCTTGTGATGTCTCTATGAATCGACAAGTTGCACAAAATTAAATGCTGTATAACGTTGGTCGATTTGTTCTTTTATGCAGTCGAAAACTAATGCCCATCGGCTTTCACTGACATTTTTTCATTCATCGGAGGGCTATCGACACACTCTGCAAACAGGAAAAATTCACGTGGGCGCATTAAAAGCGTCTACATGCGTGCACCCGATCTCGTCTTCCTCATGCTTTATTTGTTCGTACCCAAAAAATTATAGTCGGATATATGTTACTTTATATTGTTAGAAAAATCTGTTTTCTACGCCAATATTCACAATGCTAAGTCCTCCAATCGTGTGTTTCTTTTTTAAATAAGAAGGATCGGTCCCTCGTGTATCTTAAATATGCATTAGCTGATTGCCGAACAAGCATTCGATTGTGTTTTAAGAGCCATTCCTCCGCCCTATTCTATTTCGGGCGAGAGCAAAGAAAGAAAATCGCCTCATCTCGGGTCCGACGACAAAGAGAGTAAAAAGCAAACAGTGTGTGTGTCGGGGGGGGGGGAGAATAAAATGGAACGGGAAAAGCAAACGATTCCCTTCGGTGTTTACTCGGACTCTTCGTCCACTCCATTCGAATCGATTACCGTGATTTAACTTAATTATCTTTTCAAAGACGTCTTAGGATCCCTCGGGCCAGTCACGTGACATTGTTGTGCAGGGTTCACCTCTACGTTTTTTTTTTTTGGCATTGTTGTTAACTGTCTGTCTGCGATCTGATTGTTTCTTTCGAATATTTATTCTACTATTTTATCTGATACAGGACTTCTTTGCTACATTCCAAGAATTGCTAGGGCCAGCTACTTTGTTTTGTCACACTTAACCCCATTGACTGAGAGCCTAAATAATTATGAAATATAAAAGAGGAATAAAGCAACCTTGTGCTGTTAGTTTGGATTTGCAGATTAATAAACGCTTTATTACTTCATTGCTTTTAATTTCCTTCATTTTCGCACTATCAGGAATACAGATCTGAACTAAATTCCTTTGATCTGAGAGGCTCTATTCTTCTCTCTTTATATTTTAAACTAGCTGTTACCCACCCGCTTCGCTGGGTATTTCATGATGCTTTATAAATTTTTACTGCTTATATATATGTATAAATTATTGATATCCAAGTCCTAGGATTAAGAATTCGATTGTATTGAAAAATATACTTATACCTGTAACTGTCGCCTGTTGATAAAAAAAAAAGGGCAGAACTCATCTAATTTGTATTTTCTAAAAATCTCTAAAATTGAAGTATAGAATGATGTTTGCTCTTTCGTAACCCAAAAACCAAAAGGATTCCCGCAAAACCAATTTTCGCGGTGGATCTCTACTCTGTAAATTGAACATGCAAGCCAAATTTCAAGTCTAAATCAAACAGAAAAAAACAAAAGTTTTACTATAAATATCCCCGTAATCCCGTTGAGAGCCGTTTTCCAGAATTACTGCTCTTAGCGGATTTCAATTCAACAAAAGAAAAATGCAAACCAAATTTCATTATTATAGTCCTTGTAGCTCGAAAAAAGTAATTTTTTTGTCAATACGTCCCAGTAACCCCCTGCAACCCGCCAGAACTTGATTTGCTTAAAATTTATTCTTAGTGGATCCATATTCAACAAAAGAAACATGCTTAACAAATTTCAAGTATATGGGTCTAACAATTAAAAACAGGAATTTTTTTCTGTAACTCCTCTTGACCCCTCGCAACCATCCTTGGGGTCAATTTTCGTTTTACTCTTTGTTAGAAGAATTATATTCCATGAAAGGAACATGCCTACCAATTTTCAAGCAGGTTGATCAAATTGTTTAAAAAGGGAAATATTTATCGATTACGCCTCTTAATCTCCCGAAATTAAACTTAGTAGTTGATATTCGCAAAGCCCATTTTGTAGCGGTCTCTACGAAAGGAATCTGCTTATCAAATTTCAAGACTGTACGTCTAATAGTTTAAAAATGGGGATAGTTATCTATAACGCCCCTTGAACCCCCGCAACGCCACTTCGGTGTCTGTTTTCACAAAACCCATTTTGTAGGGGAATTGCACTCTATGAAAGGAATCTGCTTAGCAAAATTGTGCGTTCAATAAATTAAAAAAGCAAAAAAAAAATGATCAATAACGCCCCTTGAACCCCCGCAACGCCACTCGGTGTCTGTTTCACAAAACCCATTTTGTAGGGAATTGCACTCTATGAAAGGAATCTGCTTAGCAAAATTTGTGCGTTCAATAAATTAAAAAAGCAAAAAAAAAATGATCAATAACGCCCCTTGAACCCCCACAACGCCACCTAGGGGTCTATTTTCACAGAACACATTTTGTAGTGTATCTCTATCCCATGAGATGAATCTGTTCACCAAATTTCAAGACTGTGCGTCTAATAGTTTAAAAATAGAAATAATTACTTATATCTGCCCTTAACCCCCCGCAACACCCCTTAGAGGTCAATTTTCCCCAAACCCGTTTTGTAACGGATATGTACTCCATGAAAGAAACATTCCTACCAATTTTAAAGCAGGTAGGTCAAGTAGTTTAAAAACGAAAATATTTATCTATTACGCCACTTAATCCCCCGCAACGCCACTTAGAGTTCTGTTTTCACAAAACCTTCTTATAGCTGTGATCTCTACTCTATGAAAGAAATCTATTTATCAAATATAAAGACTGTGCGTCGGATAGTTTAAAAATGGAAATAATTATCTATAACGCCCCTTAAGTCCCGCAACGCCACTTGGGGGCAATTTTCACGAAACCCATTTTGTAGCTTATCTTTACCCTATGAGAGGAATCTGCTTACTAAGTTTCAAGACTGTACGTCTAATAACTTAAAAATAGGAATTTATAACGCCCCATAAACCCCCCACCCCGCAACACCCCTTGGGGGTCAATTTTCCCAAAACCCATTTTGTAGCAGATATTTACTCCAGGAAAGAAACTTACCAATTTTCAAGCAGGTAGGTGAAGTAGTTTAAAAACGGATAAATTTATCTATTACGCCCCTTTATCCCACGCAACACCCCTTAGAAGTCTGTTTTCACAAAACCCGTTTTGTAACTGATCATTATTCTACGAAAGGAATCTATTTTTATCAAATTTTAAAACAGTGCGTCAAATAGTTTAAAAATGAAAATAATTATCTATAACGTCCCCTAAGCCCCTGCAACGCCATTTGGGGGACTATTTTCACCAAACTCATTTTGTAGCGGATCTCTACTGTATGAAAGGAATCTATTAACCCAATTTCAAAATTGTAAGTAGTTTAAACATGGAAACAATTATTTATAACGCCCCTTGCGTTTCGTATTTCGGAAAATCCGTTCTTAGCTGATGTCTACTGTATGAAAGGAACATGTCTACCAAATTTCAAGTATGTAGGTTGAATAGTTCCAGAGATATCGTGATTAGTCAGTGAGTGAGTGAGTCGCTTTTCTCCTTTATATAACTTCTTCTACACTACTAAAATTCGAAGGTAAACAAACGTATCTATGTATGTATGTGTGTATGTATGTATGTATGTATGTGCGTCTATCTTCTCACGAACCGTACCACGCAGAAAGTCGCGGAAGGTACCAAAAGATGGGGAATTTTCCGGGGAAGCCGTATTGCCCATTTATATTCCGATATTGTAATTAGTTAAAAAGATATTAATTAAAAACCTTAAAACGCCTAATTGTTTTACTCCTGCCGGTTGTTTACTTGGCTGAACTTCCCTTCCGTTTCGGCCGAGGGGTAATCTTACGTTTTCCACCATATTAAAATTGTCATCTAATTTTCGGTGACGAAATTAGACAAAAAATAATTACAGAATCGGAAAGATCATTTATTTCGCCACGAAACGTTATAATTTTTTTTGTAAAATAACGATAAATTCTATTTTTTTCGATTTTTTTAAATAGTGTTAAAACTGATGAGTTTTTATGAAAATTATTTCTAAATCGTTGGGTATGAATTACTTATCGTGTTATTAAATCAATATTCTGCACTAATTAACTTTAAGCCTTTCTCTTTTAGATCCATTCATTTAAAAAATAAAATTCCCAAAACTGTTTTTTAAAAGAATTTTTAAAAAGTAGTCTTAATTTTTACTTCACATTAAATAACTTCCTCATTTATGAAGATAATCTCACAAAACCTTTTTTCCGTGTGTACAGTAATATTATCCGTAACATATACGAAGATTGAAAAAATTACTTCAAAATTACGGATTTAAAAAAAAATTGTGATTTTCGTAAACTTATGTTTTTCTGAGAAATAAATTAAAAAGTAGTAATTTGTACATTTTTTATTTCAAAGTATGTTATTTTTGCAAATAGTTGGTGATGTTTGAGAGCATTAACGTAAAAATTATGCCCTTAAAATGAAGGTAATGATTTTTAAAATAATTTAAAATACGCGATTTTACATCTAGCCAAACATTGGCGTCCAAAATTAGCTTTACGCCAAAGACAGTTGACCTGTTTCGCCTTCGACCGCATCTAACTCAAGGGTTACACTAAAAAAATGCTGCTTTAAACAGGGGGAAATCAGTAACTTTGGCGAGTAAAAAAAAAATTGAGTGAAAAAATTACTTTTTCGTCCTCCCATTCATTTTTGTTGCCTATTTTCATTTTTCGCTACGGGTCCTGGTAGCACAGTCGGATAGAGCTTCGCTTCATTTACACCGTAAAGCAGATCGTGTCTCTGCGAGTTCGAATCGAGGATGATCTCTTTTTTTTCATTTCTGCTAATTTTTCAGACGTAAATTAATTTTACTGATAAATACTTATTTTAACATGATCCTCTGTTATTTTAATGTACTTTTTTTTTGCCTTCTAAAAGGTTTTTTCTGATTTTTAATCATTCAAAGTAATTTCTATCTTTTTCAACAATTGGATTTTGTTCATTTCTGCTTATTTTTCCCACCCGTAAATTAATTCTCTCTTCTTCAATGATTGAATTCACTTGCTGCATCCCCACTGATCTGAAATTTACTTCATTTTCAGTGCTGCCATTATGTAAGCAAATGGTATGTCACACAATTGCTAAATGAGCAATTTTAATCAATTTTATTAGAAAATAAATAATAAGTTAGTTTTTTATAATATACTTTTTTTCGCAGATACGTGTTTAAATAATTTAATTAACACAGAGTGGAATGAAAAACTATAAAATTAAAATTAAAAAAATTACATGTTTTTATCAAATAGTATTATTTTCTTTTTGAAAGATTTTTTCAGTGAATGTTGGCATTTAACTAGGTTTTCCCCCAAACGTGGATTTTTAACACTTATATATGTTTAATCAAACATCCAAACGTTTCAAGAGCTATCTGTAGAATTTTTTTATTAGTATTTATTGATAATGGATTTAAATTAATATATTTTTTTAAAATTAAAATGCATTCAATGCATTTCTGAGATTCATTTTTAAAATATTATCAGTATCGCAATCTTTGTTCTCTTTCATAAAACTTATAGTTTACTTAAAAATAATGCATAATTGCATGAAACTTTTTTCCCCGTGTCGAATATTTCAAAAAATTCTCACAATTTTACTTCAAGAATTAAAATAGTAGTGAAATTTTGTTATTTGAAAAATTTATACTTTCTGTTCTTTTTTCAGCATACAACTATTTTTAAAAATGCTACAGTTTCGTTTCCGGGAAAAAACGATCTTTCTTTAAAGAATTTTATAGAAAAAAAACAACTTTTTTTTTTTAACAAAACAATGCTGTTTTGCATATTTTATGATTTTTTCTCATATGAATCAATATCCTTGCGTTTATATAAAAATAGATTTTTAAAACTTTCAGAATGAGTGATTTAAAAAATAAAAAGCCGAAAACTTATTTGAACGAATTTTAATAAAACACTCAAAATACTTAAATCAATCATTTAATAAATTCTTCATTCGTAAAGATAATTGCATGAAACTATTTTTCCGTGTGTCGAACATTTCAAAAAATGCTCACAATTTTACTTCAAGATTTAAAATAGTAGTGAAATTTTGTAATTTTAAAAATTTCTACTTTTTGTCTTTTTTTCAGCATACAACTATTTTTAAAAAAACTGCATTTTCGTTTCCGGGAAATAAAAAATTGCAGCGAAAGAATTGGAAAGTGAGTCGGTGATTTTAAAATTCACCCTGTTTGCCTATTCGAAATTTTTTTGTGACGGACCTCGAAATTTTCAACCATTCTCAAGTGACGAGGACGACACCTGAGCTTTCACCCATCTTTAAGAATTACCGCACCACACCAACGCAAGAACAAATTTCGAAAAAGGAGGTTTTTATGACATAGTTAAAGAAATCACTCACATCGCGCGCACGCACACACACACACACACAAGTGCTATCGGTCTGAGGGAAACACGAAATTTCCATGAGGGTGAAGTTATTCACTCGGTAAAAGCTCGTGCAACGCCGGGCTAAGTGGAGAGGAAAGAAACAAAGAAATCAAAGTAATTTCGGAAAATAATATTGGAATTGCTGAATTTGTGAAATTGAGTGAATATTAACGTCCCACTGTTCAGCAACACGAGGCCTTTTGGGGACGGTCCGCGTAATTTTGAACCATGGTCAAGTGACGCGGACGACACCTGAGCTGGCACCCCCCTCTCATAACTACCACACCACACCAAAGGGAGGACGTTTGAGCTCTCGACATATTTTACGTGCATCCCGCCCCTGCAAGGCGGATCTTCAGTGGTATTAGGATCGAGAATTTGTGAAGAGAAGGGAAATTGTTAAGCAACAAAGCCATGACACGCACTCACGGGTCATGCACTCACATCATACGCGTCAAACCCACACCAAAGTGTTGGAATAGAATAAAGGGAGGAAATTAACATGGGGGGATTAAGTTATACCCTCGGTATAAGCCCGTGCAACACCGGGCTTAGAGGAGAGGAAAAAACATAGAAGCCAAAGTTACTTCGAAAAAGAATATTGTTCATGCTGATTTTGCGAAGAGAACGGAAAATTTTTCTAAAAGTAGAGAAAGCCCGTGCAATGCCGGGCCATGAAAGCTAATCTTACACTATTAAAATTCGAAGGTAAACAAACGTATCTATCTATCTATCTACCTATCTATCTATCTATCTATGTGCTTCTATCTTCTCAAGAACAGCAGCACGCAGAAAGTCGCGGAAGGTACCAAAAGATCGGGAATTTTCCGGGGAAGCCGTATTGCCTATTTATATTTCGATATTTTAATTAGTTAAAAAGATATTAATTATAAACAAATGGTATGTCACAATTTCTAAATGAGCAATTTTAATCAATTTTATTAGAAAATAAATAATAAGTTAGTTTTTTATAATATACTTTTTTTCGCAGATACGTGTTTAAATAATTTAATTAACACAGAGTGGAATGAAAAACTATAAAATTAAAATTAAAAAAATTACATGTTTTTATCAAATAGTATTATTTTCTTTTTGAAAGATTTTTTCAGTGAATGTTGGCATTTAACTAGGTTTTCCCCCAAACGTGGATTTTTAACACTTATATATGTTTAATCAAACATCCAATCGTTTCAAGAGCTATCTGTAGAATTTTTTTATTAGTATTTATTGATAATGGATTTAAATTAATATATTTTTTTAAAATTAAAATGCATTCAATGCATTTCTGAGATTTATTTAAAATATTTATCAGTATCGAAATTTTTGTTCTCTTTCATAAAACTTATAGTTTACTTTAAAATAATGCGTAATTGCATGAAACTTTTTTCCCCGTGTCAAATATTTCAAAAAATTCTCACAATTTTTCTTCAAGAATTAAAATAGTAGTGAAATTTTGTAATTTGAAAAATTTATACTTTCTGTTCTTTTTTCAGCAGACAACTATTTTTAAAAATGCTACAGTTTCGTTTCCGGGAAAAAACTAAAATATCTAAATGTTTTTATCAGATAGTATTATTTTCTTTTTGAATGATTTTTTTCAGTGAATGTGTATTTATAACTAGGATTTTCACATAGTGTTTTTCTTAGCACTTACATATGTTTAATCAAACATCCAAACGTTTCAAGAGCTATCTGTAGAATTTTTTTTATTATTATTTATAGATAATGTGGATTTAAATTAATATATTTTTTAAAATCAAATGAATATTTCTATTATTTCCTTATTAAATTAATTATTTGTTAATAAAAGGTGTATCGCCTATTATTTTGGATAAAAATACGTTCTAGAGCCTGGAATAAATATTTGTCCTCAGTGCCAGCCTAGCGGTAGCTAGGCTTCTACTTCAGTTACACAGTATACCTAAGAAAGGGAGTAAATAAAGTGAGAATGATAGGTTCGCCTAAGCTAAAACTAGCTTCGGCGGTCAGGAGGTGATGGGGGGAGGTGGGACATAGTTTCGGTAGAAACGGAAACCAGCTTTTTCGTTTCGTTCTTCAATCCGAAAAGGGGGTTTTCGTTACGTTTAACAGCATGGGGGTAGGGAATTCTTAGAAATCAGGTAGTATCTTCGTTGCGCTATGAGGCAAACGGTACATGAGGTGAGGCTGGTTCATGAAGTTAGATTGAGAGCTAATTGTCGGGTTGTCATGATGATGGATTCCAGAATGGAAAGTTGAGGAAAGATTCGCTATTAGGGTGTGGATAGGTTCAACACAAAGTTCTTCGTGGAGAACAGATCTTGGGATATACCTGTGAGCTCTGGCTATGACTCGAAGCGCTTTATTTTGAAGTCTTTGAATATCATTTAATTGTGTGTTATTGGCAGATCCCCAAATGGGGCATGCATACGTTAAGATGGGGCAAAGATAGGTTTTGTAAATAAATATCCGGTTATTTAAAGAGAGTTTGGATTTCCTTCCAATCAGTACTTTCTAGAGACATTTTTAAGCTAACTGTAAGTAGCGATTGATTGATTAATGAAAACCTGAAAATTATTTTATTATTTTCGATTCCTAAAAATTATCTATTATTAAAAAATGATGACTTTTTCTTTACTCAAGCATCAAAATAGTTTTATTTTATTGTTTAAATTTATTATTTTTTTACTAAAGCAATATTGTTTTTGATATGTCATGAATAGAAACTTGAAGATAAATCTTATATCTGAGGGGAGAGTCAGGGGGAAAATAGTTCTACACTCAAATAAGCCACTGTAACACCGTACAGTAGAAAGAGAACTGAAACCTGTTTGACATTAGTAAGACCTGAAAGATATTCTTTTTCGAAAAAGGGAATTGTAGTGACGTTTATATAAAGGAATCACACACATACCAGGAACTTTGATAAAGGAAGGTGAATTTCCATGGCAGTATGTTATGCATTCGAAACAAATTTTAATAAAACACTCAAAATACTTAAAACAATCATTTAATAATTTCTTCTTTTATAAAGATAATTCCATGAAACATTTTTCCCGTGTGTCGAATATTTCAAAAAATCCTCACACTTTTACTTCAATATTTAAAATAGTAGTAAAATTTTGAAATTTGAAAAATTTCTACTTTTCTGTCTTTTTTCAACATTCAATTATCTTTAAAAAGGCTACATTTTCGTTTCCGGGGACTAAAAAATTGCAACAAAAGAACTGAAAACTGAGAGAGTGATTTTTAAATTCGCACTGTTCGCCTATTCGAGGGTTATTGGCGATGGACCTCGAAATTTTCAACCATGGTCAAGTGACGTGGACGACACCTGAGCTCTCACCCATCTCTACTAATTAGAACACCACACCAACGCAAGAACAAATTTCGAAAAAGGGAGTTTTAATGACATAGTTAAAGAAATCACCCACATCGCGCACATAAGAGCTATCGGTCTGAGGGAAACACGAAATTTCCATAGGGATGAAGTTATCCACTCGGTAAAAGCCCGTGCAACGCCGGGCTAAGCGGAGAGGAAAGAAACAAAGAAATCAAAGTAATTTCGAAAAATAATATTGGAAGTGTTGAATTTGTGAAGAGAAGGGAAAATGTTAAGCGACAAAGCCATGACACGCACTCACGGGTCATGCACTCACATCGTACGCGTCAAAACCACACAAAAGTGTTGCCGTCAGGAAGAAAGGAGGAAATTAACATGGGGATTAAGTTATACCCTCGGTATAAGCCCGTGCAACGCCGGGCCATGAAAGCTAGTTTGAAAATAATGCGTGAAGCTCGCGTTGGAACCAATAATCATTTAATAAAGTAAAACGCTTAATGAACTTCTTAAAATTAATACTTTTTTTATTATGAAATTAAATGCATAGAAAAATATACGTGAAAAAATTATGGTTTAGATTCTCGACAACCTTACCTCTACACTTAATTAGTTCACACACATAAAGTCGGTTTTAGTTTTTTATGCACCACCTCTTTAAATAAAAGATTGAATCATTTTGAAATTCTAGCAATTTTGAAACTCAACTTATCGATGTTGCTTAAATATCTCTTTTTTCCCCTATTTTTATCTCTGAATTATGATTCGATGAGCTTGGTCACATTGTCTTAGGTACGAAAGGGACGCCAGAACATTTTCCCGTAAGAAAATGCTTGCATCAAATAGTCTCCAGAAGAGAACTATGTGTTGCTTGGCTTGTGATAATCATTCAGTTTATATATTGGAAAAAAGAAGAAAAGAAAGCCTCCTGCAACAGATACTAGCACGAAAATATAAAGTTCGCGTGTCCGGTGCTCCTAATGGTCCAGTGGCACACGCGGCGTTTTTCCTGTTTGTTTTGGGCTGCCGTCTCGGGGGGCCACCGACTCCGATGCCATGTTCTAAAAGGTCGAGACGGTCGCCGCACAACAATTCTCTGCCGATTTAGATCAATTTCGAGCAGCAGTGCTATTGAAACCAATTTTTGTGCTTGTTACTGTTTTGCCCAACTTTCTTACTGACTGATCAATTTTGCATTATATATGTATTGAGTTTAAACCTTGACTCATTCTGAATTTATATGTTTATTCGATAGGATTTTTCTTTGTTGTATTCTGTAGAAAATTGGAGACCTTGGTAACGGAGTGGTCATGGCCGCGAACTTGTGGCTGGCCTTGTTATTATTGTGTCGTAAGTTTGAGAGAGGGAAGCGCAGAAGGAAGAGTGCATTTCGACGCGAGTGTCGCTGGGTCTCACGTATCCTCGACGTCAGGAGTCTTTAAACTTTTCAACTCATGGAATCCCTAGAACTAGAAGGTGTTTTCGTGGCACCCCTAGAACTGGAAAGTATTTTTGGGGAACCCTATTCCACACATACACACACACTTAGAAGAATGTATCTTAAAATGATATTTAAAGTAGATCAACAATAGATCGCAATGTAAAGGTACTTAATAATATTGCATTTATTATTAAAAATTTTAATTTACTTTTAATATAATTTTTTTCATTAATAATATTTATTTGTGATCCAAGTGTCACCTACTTATGCATTAAGTTTAGTAATTGGGATATGTTCTTGCACACAAACTGTCGAAGTCTAGGTCTATTGAGAATTACTACAATTTCATTACGTTTTCTGAGTTTCATTTGACTCTATACTTTGTTTTTGTAGCCATTCACGTTGAGAAATATTTCACTTATATGCACATTGTTCTGAATATCATTCAAATGTTTATAGCTGTGTGAGAAATACTTTGCATTTTTCATGAATTCGCAACTTAATATTTAGGATCTGGTCTTGCTTAAATTTAGATTTTTGACAGGGAATCTGTTGATATGTCGTAAGTGTTTATCCACAAATATAAAAAGGTGCACTTTTCATTAGAAAACTATTTAGTTTTGCAAGACATTGTATTAATGAGTATAAAATTATCTCGGGGACTCAGAATAGTAAGCAATAACATATTCACAATCTAGTAATTATTATTTATGTAACAAAACGTTTTAATATTCCTTCATTATATTATAATAAGTTTAAAAGTATTGCAAAATAAAGTTATTGAGTATGAATAAACTTTTTTATTTTCTTAATGGACAGGGATGAACTTTAAATTCTTGTAGATATACAAACATTTTAGAGAAATTGAATCCCTTTAGCATACACATTTATAAGATTGCTTACGATTTTTTTATTGAGACTCGTGGAACTCCAGGGTTCAGTGAAACACAATTTGAAGACCACTGCTCTACGTCATTTGACCGTGGTACAAAATGGCGAAGTCCATCGCCAAAGCCCTCGTGTTTCTTTGCTTTGTAGCGCTACGTTAAGTTAACAATCAATAGATAATGAGGTGACATTTCTATTTTGATCGTTTCAAAACTGCTCATTTTCTCATTATTCTGGGAAAAGGTTCTTATCCATCTGATTGAAGAAGAGATGCTAAGGATTCCATTTCATTGAAAGAATGAAGAAGTGATGCCACTTTACGAAATAATTTTATTACTTCCCTTTGGAATCTCCAATAAATTCTCTTACGGATTTTGAAATTATTTCAAGATATATGTCATTCATAGAATGTTGCTTTATTAAATAAGACCCTACAAATTAAATTACAATTGTCGAAGTAAATGCCGTGCATCTGTGTAGAATGTATGTGTTTGTATAAACATTTAGGTAAATTTCAATTTCAAAAATGTATCAATAGTACTTTTGTAACTGACTTGTGCATGTGAATAAATATTTTTATTTACAATTTATGCTAACTCGCAAGTATGCATACACGCTAATAGGGAAAGTTAGATTTTAACACGCCAAATTATGAAAAGGTAAAATACAGAGTATTAAAATAAGTAAATGACATATTGAGTCTCGCGAGTTACATTCTCGTCCCCTGTGTGACAAATAATCTGAGCTGCCTACATCACGTTTCGATATCTTCCAAACGTGTGAGTGTGATCCAACTGCTTCTGGAGGGCAGACGAAGTAATGTGGCCGTTAGTGAGGGAGATAACACACTCTGAGGGTCATTTTCTTCTCTTAATTTATTTTGATTGCGAAGAGTATACAGAATCAAATAAACGAAATTGAAGTGATAAATAGTTTGCTCATTTAATAATTTCAATGAAGACGTAATAAATCATTCCATGTGACCGTGTAAATGCCCTCTACACCTTGAGATATCAGTCAAGACTCGAACCCTTGATTCGATAACTCAGGCCACGAATTTGCGAATATGAACCTCCCCGCTACCTATGCCACAAGTGGGGGAAATATGATCAAAATTTAAAATAAATGTGCTTTAATGAAGTATAATAATTTATAATCCCCCCTCCCCTTCTTGCTGTTTTCGAATTTCTTATTTTGTTACTCTTGCTATAAAGAAGATGAAGCAGGGAAACAAAAAATAAATCAATTTCAAAATCTGAAATTCTTTGAAATTACAATTCGCAACTAATCCATTTATAAAGCATAGCGGGTAGTTGATTTAACTCGTTCCGAACTCCTTCAACAGAAAACACTTTGAAGGCTTTCTCAAAATGTGCCACGGAATTAATATTCTCGTTCCGACTCATTACTCGTGTCTCATTCCCTTCTTTTCATCTTCTTAAGTGATCTGGTTGTGGAAGGAGCGAAGGTGAGGGGGGTATGGCGTCACTCCCTGTGATCACGGATGTCACGAAAACCCGTTAATAATGGATTGATGGGTTCGGAGGGCCTTTTGTGGAACATCATTAAAACTTTGTAGCCTTTTGATCTTTTTTTTTATTTTTATCATTTCAATCAGTTCCTTCACTTTTATTTTATTTTTTAATGTCAAAGTAGAACGAAAAATACCTTTTCTTCTTAATAATAAATGTACCCGATTGTCTCGATTGAAGGTCCCCCACCCCCATCTATTTTAAAAAATGTGTGTTCTGCTTTTTTTCTAAAATTGAACATTTTCAGGAATATCCTTTAATAAATGACGCCATTTATGGGTCGACTGGTAAGCAATAAAAGATTTTCTCTTGCTTGCATTTTAAAATCTGCAAATGCGTGTCTAATGCTCTCTTATTGTTTTTATAATGCAAAAAGCAATTTATTTTACACATTTAGAATTTCTTTCTTCAGCTTTTTTTTAATAATGGACGCTTATGCTTAAGTTTACTTGTCAACAAAACATGCATTAACTAACATGATCCACTGAGACTCCAAAGTTTTATTTATTTGAATTCTTTGATTATTCTGATCAAATCACTCCTAATTGAATCTCGCACGATCTCTAACGGTCGGTGAACTAAACAAATCATACAAAATCGACAATTCTCATTACTTGTTTCATATTAGTTTTTTTAGGCATGAAAAATTAAATTATTGTGCAAGGGCGTAATATTTAACGTCATTTTGCCATCTATTTTGAATAACTTTGACATTAGTCAAACCAATAAGAACTCTTCTCAAAATGCCAAATCTGCTTTCTTTAATTTTGTACTTTCTTTTAAGAAAAATCACCATGAGCATTTTTACTATACTTTTAAGGGAGAAAATAATTGGCCGTTTCATATACAGATTTATATAAAAATTTCATATACAGATTTATATATAAATTTCGTATACAGATTTATATATAAGTTTAATGTACACAGATAATGAAATGATCAAAAAGTCTGCGGATCTATCTATGACTACAATCACGTATCAATTGAATACACGACTATTGAATTTTAAAATCAGTAACTTTGGACAACTCCCCGCTCTTCTCCCTTTCCTTCTGTTACTGCGAAACATGCTTTTGTAATCTCATCTTGCGACGCAGGTTTCATCTACTCCTGCGAAATTTAAGGGGGCACTTCTCGTATAACATTGTTTAGTATAACATAACATTGCGAATAAAATGCAATATTTAAGTAAGCCGTTACCTCCTATACCGACTATGTTAAATTGAGCTTTTTATGCACCTTTTCCTCAGAAACTGTTAAATGTAAAAACTTCCAATTTTGCCTGTATATTAATTTTTTATATGTATACTGAATTGAGAATTTTCAAATGTATTGTTTAGTTTTTTCAAAAACATGCAACGTAGAAGTATCACTATGAATTTTTGAAAATTGTAATTTTTTGTCATGAAATTCTCTACCCAAATATTTTAGGAATATCTCATAAAGCTAACTTTAGTACATATAGTTACTTATCAGTAATATGAGGGGAAAGTTACAGGTACATTCATACAGTAGATTCTGAGAAAAAGGTACACGCAGTTTTAAAAACATCTTTTTGAGAAAATTGCATTTTTAATATAAAATGCCACTTCATCACAAAAATTACAAAATGTATTTGTCCCCTCTTATCAAACATTAGCTTATTTTCAATTTATTTTAAGAATTTTTAGTTTCCTATTATACTTTAATTGCCCAGAAAATACAGACATAACTCCCCCCCCCCCCAGTTTTGTAGCATTTACATCATTTTCCTCAAATTTTGTATCACTCGTTGAAGAATTTCCAGCTTTGATGCATTACCCACATCAAAGTTGAGCATAAAGCATCATAAATATAATGTGAAAATGTATCAACACGGTTTTGATGTGCATTTGGGGATACATGATTATACGACATTTCGAAAGTTTTCATTAGGGTTTCTGTATGTTCAGATGGAAACAAAATTTCTAAAAATATCAGATCTTAAAAGTTTTTCTAAACTAGATAAATGATTTTTTAAACAACCAAAATAAAACTGTTTTTATGTTAATATACATGAAGTTTTTGTATTTCTATGTATGTATGTAAACAGCTTCTCGCAACGACAAATGGCATTGCACATCTGAGTAATCTTTAAATACCTTTCATTGAGAAACTTTTGAATACTAAACCTTAAAAATCTGTCTGTACTATAAATAAACATTTATATTTATACTTAAGTGAGATTTATTAAATATATTGGTTGGTTTTCATACTGAGCATCTTTATGAATTTAATCAAGATCGTCATTTTCTATCACCACATGATGCTCTTTAACTAAATGTTCTTGTAATATTTCTAAAATATCACAAGTGTACATACGGAATATATAATGTAAACTTGCAGTGTATTCTTACTGGGTAAATTTAGGAAAATTTCATTTTTAAACACAATTTTAAAAGTATAATTCTTAGGAAGCAGTAATTTTTGTATGCAATCTTACCTCATCAAAAATCCGGCGCTATTTTTGCCTAATTTTTAACACCCAATTCCTTCATTAAATTGTACGAAATGCATGTAAACTTGGCTCCAAAAACAGATGAACAGACTGAGCAGTTATACTTGCAGTTTCTCTTCTGTTAATTGCGTATGAATAAATAAAACCATTGAAAGCTTTGAAAGTGCTTTCCAGAGGTTTAAAAGGTCGGTGTTTACTTTTTTATCTGCCAAAGTGGGTGTAGCATGTCAGCTGATTATTTTTAACAGTCATTTTGACATACTCCTAATTCACAAAATAGCAAATATCACTGGAAAGGTTTCATGATTTTAGAAATATCAAAATCTCAAAATCGACATTCTAAAGATTTTTAGCCTACTGACTTCCCTTAACATTTATCAATACTCACGGACAATTCTTGCCCTTAGAATGCCTCTATACAACCACCCCGACACAGGGAATGCAATACAATCCTTTGTTTTTGTAGGTAGTCCATATGATGGCACTCGTTCGGTACAACAATTCGAACTGCGCAAAACAGAATCAGCACCGTGGAGGCAGTTGAGAGATATGGGGTCTTGCATTGTTTTGATTGGAAAATGGAAGATGGGCCTTGTGAAAGACCGACCGCAGGATGCCATCCACATGACGATTAATGTGACTAGAGGCGACCGTATACTCCACACTGCAAAACTCGCGCCAATTAAGAGAAACGCTCGTTTTGACGAAAGTTAACCATCTTTTAGTCTTGAAAATTACTCAGGATAAAGGAATTTGCATGTGATATTTTGAGATGATCAGATTATATTTTTAGATGTTCTTTCTTTCTATTTTATTTTTATTAATGAGTGTGTATTATTTTATCCCAATGTAAAAACATATGGCACAGTATGCAAAAGTAGATTTTAGACGCATCTGTCATTTTCTTTTGAAACTTTCACTCAATTTTTTTTCTAATTATTTGTACATAATGATATGTTTTTTGTCTCTGTTGTAGCTTAGGCAAATTACTGAAAATTGAAACATTGGTCAACTGTTTTTAAATTTAAAATTATATCTTCTTGAGGCTTTAATGCTGTTCTTTGCTCCTGGAGGGAGGGGTTGTTTTGAATATGAACCATGTACTTTTAGGCGAAAAGTACATGGTACCCCCCTGTTTCTGTTAGACCAGTGCCTTCCAACCGGATTTTCAGAAGTCATTAGATGCTTTGAAAAAAGATGTTCAGAAGAAAAAAATTGTATTTCGGGCTGAAAATTTTCGAATGGAAAATCATTATATTTAAGCACCAACTATCTAGAAAAAGTTTGTTAGTCAGAGGTAATCGTTTCATTCTGTAATGAGTAGTCAGTATAGTTATGATTAGTTTTATTATTTGTGTTATGAAGTTTGTGTTCCAGCGAACTAAACTTCCGTAATTATCTACAAGCTATGGTGACTACAAGCTATGGTAAGCATTAGTGCGACTAAACCCTTTCCGAAAAACAATTCAAGTAATATAAATTTTAAAGCGTTTTTGTTCATTTTAAAATATGTTATATAATTTTAATATTTAATTTTCTACTTTCTTTCCAATATTCAGCTTTAGAGGCTTAATATTCTTTATTGATCGTTTATAAAAGTCACACTTTGAAGTAACACGAGAGGTTTTGACCTCGGACATCGTAAAATTTGAGGTATTTGCACAAATAGCAACTATTGCATCAGCTTGTGAGGTTAGGGAGTCACGGTTACTGAAGCACTAGCGTCATCGAGTCTGGACACCCCTAAAACCCTTAGTTTTTTTATTTTTTATAATCCTATATATATAGTACGTAAAATTGAATTAAGTTTTTGTTATTAATAATTAATTTTATTTTTTACTGCTAATTATTTACTCAAAAATTAATTTCTCTTAGTTTTTTTGTTCCCGAAAATCGGCAAAATTAAAAGCATATGTTGGGCGGCGTATGATACGATAGTAGTGGACGTCCAACCTTGGTCCTTCCGTGAAATATTCCTGTGGGTGCCGCTATACTGAAGTGACGATTTGGGGCCACGAAAACAACAACGAGAGCTAAGCCTTTCATTAACGTTGTCTTTGTTATAGCACGGACAAGACTTTAGAGAAACAGTCAACAACATTGTGGCAGGATCCTGGTAATGTCCAGCGATGAAGGTACTTGCAAACCTACCTCATTACCCTATAATCCTCCCTCGAGTATCTGAGCGGATCACCCCCTCCTCCCAAAACCTTCTGCTCAAACAGTCCGCATCGATATTATTGCACGCTCGATCGGATGTTTTGCTCCCATCCGTCGGGATTCATTCAACTCCTTCCCAGCGCTGCTCAAATAGCAGAGACTGCACTATCTTTTTTTTTTTTAATCACTAAAAACAGATTGCGTTTTTGAGGAAAAAGGATGCTCATTTTCAGGAGCATAACATTAATTATGTGTGGGTTTTTTTTCGTGTGGAATTTCTCTCTCTGTTCTATCTCGGTTTTTCTCTAAAAACTTTCCACATTTACTGATACTTTCTTTAGAGTTGAAGAATGACGGAATGTGCTTCATGTGTTTATCTCTTCTGCATGCCGGAAATGTAGGCTGTCATATTTTGTGGTCGCTCCTGGTTACTTGTCTAGTTTAGTTTTTTTATAGATATAAGGCCCCGTACTGAAAAAATTTCTATCTTCGTGGAAGAAAGGATTTGCTTGTTATTGTATCAAACATCCATTTATCTCTCGAATAAGAGTAGAAATATAACCTTCAAATTTTTTTTAAAAAAGAGGAAGACCACCGTAAGAACTTAAATGAAGTGGAATAAAAATTTTGTTGAACTTTGCCGTGATTATGATGGCAACCTGATGAGAAATAGTATTTTGTGTCAGTGGCTTAGTGGATTTTTTAAAATTTAGAAAAATCGTCATTGTTTGAGTGAAATATTTTTTATCTCTATGCGAACTGAATTAAATGGAAATTCTTATCTCGTTTAAAATCAAAACATGAATTAAGAAAAAAGATGACGAAAAATCACATAGAAAGAAAAAAACAACCAATAGTAGCTTAGCGGAAAATTTATCTTTCAATAATTTATTAAATGAATTATTCAAGTTCTAACATCATAACAAAACTTAATTGCGATTTAAGATACATTAAGGAATTTGTTAAAGTTACTTATTGCCCACATTAAGGGGGCCGGCACGTCCCTAGGAGCCCATGTTAAATTACGTAAATTTATGTGCCTTTTTGTCAGAAACTGCTTACGTCTCATGGATAAAATTTTACAGCAGGTTATGTGTACTATCAATAAGACTTTTACGAAGAGTTTTTTTTTTGTTTAAAATTAAAATAATTATGAAATTTTTAAAAAATGTCCAATTTTTTCCCTTACAATTTATTTTAAAAAAGCCTTATCTGGAAAAGTTTGCTACATCAAATTTCCTCCATTAAAATGTGCAAGCAAGTTAAAAGTATGCTCACTGAAAATTTGAGTATTATATAATGAGCAGTTTTTGAGAAAAGGGTACATAAAGTAAAAAATATTACATTTTAAGAAAACAAGCTTTAAAGTAAAGATTTGTAATTTTTGGCCATTAACTTTTTTTTTGTACTTTCCAGAAGCATATGAATAATTTTCTTTACCCTCTTCCCCTACAAAAAACTTTTCTGATTTTCTTTTTTTCATTATTTTTAACAATTTATCCCTTTTCTGTAATATCAAGATGTTTTCGCTCAGCTACGTGCATCTAATTTTTTGAAGCATGGCACATAATTTTAACTTGGTTCAATATTACATTGTTTTAAGATAATTAATTTTCTTTATGACTCTCATATTGACCTGCGCCTTTATTATCTTATTTAGGTTGAATGAACTATTTGCTTTTAACGACTTAATTTATAAAATAACATAGTTGATTAATCATCAGGTTAAGGAATTTTAAGAGCCGTAGTCAAAATAATTTATGAAATGATTAAGAGGGAAGAACTTTCTTTTTTCATTGGTTTATTTTTGATGCTGTAAAAGAAATTTTTAAATTTTGTTTAGTTTATAAGGAAATATTAGTTATAAAAATTGAAAATAGATTGCTCATAATAATGTTTCTTTTATAACATCATGTAAGAAATGTATGAACAATTAGTACAAGTAAAATGTAAATATATAGTCCTTTAAGAAAACTTCATATTCAGGAGTCTTTTGTCAAGTGTATCCTAGAAAAGTTTGCATCGACATAATTTTTTGAATTTATAGACTTGGGGCATTAAAAATCTAAATGTCTAAAAAATTATTTGTGCATTAAAAATCCTTATCTTGTCGAGAAATTGCTTTCAGTAATTTATGTTTTTCTAATTATTTCAAATCGTTTTTTCTTACTTTATAAATCCAAAAAATATTTTAGACATGTTGGATATTTTAGACATGTATTTAGCATACTTCGGGGACGAAGTGCGGGAAGCCTAAGTTCATCCATTAAAGAGACATGAGTTATGTTTTTAAGTGAAAAAGCAAATGTCCCCCCCCCCTTTTTCCATGAAAACTTAATTCATTGCAACGTAATGTAGTCGTTTTGATTGACATAACTTTTGATGTGATGCCATATAATAATTTTAAAAATATTAAAAACCTTCCATTATGTTTTTCTTACAACTCACCTTTTTTTTTTTAAATATATTCAATTTTCATCCTTTTCCTATAAAAGAATTTTCTGTTTATTTCTCAAGTTATGGAAATAGTCTATTCCCATGCTTTGTAATGTTGCGCCAAGATTATATCATTTTCTCTCTACTTTAAAAACCATTCAGAAAACTACATATCAATGCAAGTGTATTTATCGATAAAAATAGACAAGCTATATTTTCTAATGAAACAAAAATGATTTACCACACTGAAGATGATGACTTCCGAGTTATTAACCCCCTGTCGTAGATGTTTTAAAAACATCGACCTGGTTCCATTCTGGCAGGGATTTGTCGAAATGAAACAAAAGGGATTCGCCAACAGCAGCAAAAGAGTCCATCTGTCTCTTAGAGAACCAATCACACTGGGGGAACGTCTTCCTTCTTTTTCCGGAGGCTCAACGGAAGATCCCCCTAGTGGGTGTCCGCCCGCCAAGAGGGATTGTTTGCGTTCCTCTGGGACGAGAGGGAGGGAAGAGACCTAGCAGTAATTAATTTCTTTTAAAGCCCTTCGGTGCAAGAAGGATATCTGCATCAGATATTTCTTGGTCGGAGGAGGAGTTGAATCTGTGGATAAATGGACGTTCCAGCCATTCATTCTCGGTATCATGCAATCGGATAAATCTTATCAATTACACTTAAGTAATTGACTCTATGAATTCTACGTTCAGAGTTAAGCACGGGTCACTCACCAGTATATAATCGTAATTCATGTGGATTCTTTCGCTTATGGAGAAGCAACATTCTTTGAAAGAATCATTCTTGAACATTCCCGTTTATACGGACTGTTTAGTACATATATATTAAAAAGGGATTTGAAAACCTAAATGTTTAACTGTTTATTAATGTAGAGGCATACTTTAACGAGAAAGGGGAATGAATTCGTGAAAATGTTTGGGAATTTTTAAATGTTTCCCAAATCAGCTTTCCCCCTCCCTACATTGACAGGTTGACTGTTTATTTTTAAGCCTACGAGGCTTAAGCTCATTTGGCAGTCTTAACGCTGTCACGTCGTAACCCCGTTCACTTGCATTTCTGGTCAGCGAGATGGATCACACAGGCTTAGTCGTTTATTTACACTTTGTTATCGCAGTATTTATATAGTAGCTGTAAGATGAAATGTTTGCACATCATACACTTGACATCGTCGACTAGTAGTCTGTTTCCACTCAATTTCGTAGCGATTGGGAATCGTCAAAATAAAAAAATCCAGGGTTTGCTTTTGCACCTTTTCTCCCTCCTAACACCCCGTAGATTTTTTGCTGATTTCTTATCGCTGTTCTTTCTGTCTCGCAGCCTTTCGCTTCTCGCCGAAACTTCTTATTCCTATCTTTAAACCTTTTGGGTTGTTGGTACGTTGTCGATTGCTACATGCCACTGTCCTACTCCTCTATCCATCTATTTTTAGCCGTTTGCAATTCATGATTTAGGACGGAAAAAGGAATTTCACATGAAAATGTTAAGCAATGCGATTGTTAGTTTTTAAATGGAAGCAAAGGTAGCTGGTATACTATTCCATATTTTTAGTATTTAGTTTTCAATATGGCATTAATATTCGGCATCTTTTAGCATTCGTTGAATTTTTCCATATTCAATATCTGTACCCAGTTGCACACACAGGAATTTTTCAAGGGTGGAAAGTCCACCATTCTCCTGTCATGCTCCAATACGCCACCCAGCATATTCCTTTGATTTTGTCAATTGTTGGGAACAAAAACTGTAAAAATCAATTATTGAATAAATAATTAGCTTTAACTAATAAAATTAATTATTAATAACAACCACCTAATTAAATTTTGTGCACTATATACATAGGATTATAATCAATCGAAAAAAAATCAAGGGCCTTGGGGTTGGTTTTCCGGACTAGGGGACCCTTCACAAACCCTTTTAAAGATGTAAAAAGACTTAGTGTAAAAATGTAAAAAATTTAAAGGGTATCGTATTCGCAATAAAAATATCAGTTAAAGGGGTTTTTCCCGTCTTTTGTGCATGCAGAGTGGAAGTATAAAATTCATGATTTGATCTTATATCAAATCATAATATCATAAATTACAAATAAATTATAAATATTATAAAATCAAAATTATTTATTTGCAACTATGAAGTTCATGATTTGGGTGATTCCTTTGAAATCTCTAAAGCCGAATTTAGTACTTGCAGATGAATAACTGCTGTATTCACTTGTAAACTGGACCAGCAGTCAAAAGAAGAAAACCGAGTTTTCGCTCAAGTTCATTTCTCTGCATCTTCTAACTCCACGGTTTAAGGGAGAAAAAATTTAACCGGACTCAAAGTTAGATTAAACTTAACCACATTTGAGCAGTAAAGGAATATTGTACTTTGAAAAACTGTTATGTTTCAGCTTTTGCAATGGATAATATTAAGAAAGTTTCCCAATTAGATTATTTAGAAAAAAGACAGAGAGAAGTGAGGAAAAATAATATATCCATTTTGATTTATTTTATTTCAAAATAAATAATTCTTTTACTGTGCAGAGAGTGTCACTTATGTACACACATGGACAAAAAAAAAAAAAAATTAGCTCACCAAGAAGTAATTACGGGATCGTAACAAAACTTGACATGAAGGTATATGTCGGGAAGTATGCAAATAATTAGAAATACAGCGTGATTGCGTATTACGTATAGCCGGTGGAGGGCGCTTAACGTCGTTCTCCGTGGAGTATAAAACAGGAAACCAAAGCTTGTTTGAGTGTGCTGAATCGTTTATAAAGGAAGCGCTGAGGTAGACATGCCATTACGCCGTTTTCGAAGATAATATGAGCAGCTGTCGCAGTTTGAGAGGGGGAAAATCATCGGCATGATGGAAGCTGGGTGGTCAGCTAGGCGAGTAGCTCGTCAATTAGGCCGCTTTGATTGTGTTGTGAGGAGATGTTGAGACCAGTGGATCCGAGAGATGTCATTTACACAAAGATTAGTTACACAAAGATCAGGCTCAGGATGCCCTCTTCGAGAAAACCGCCACATCGTAAGAAATGCACGCGTACAGCCAATTGTTTCATCGGCCGCCCTCCAAGCGCAGGTAGCACCTTCACTAGAGACCCTGTGTCTTCTCGAACCATACGAAGGCACCTGGCTGAAGGACATTTGGGATCGCGGTGCGCATTACGTGTACTGCCCTTGACGCACACCCATCGACGCCTACGTTTAGAGTGGTGCCGCGCACGAGAAAACTGGACTGCAGCGGAATGAGACCAGATCGTCTTTAGCGACGAATCCAGATTCAATCTCAGTAGTGATGACAATCGTGTTCGTGTGTTTAGACCCCGTGATGAACGCTCAATCCTGCCTTTGATTTAAAGCGACACACCGCACCCACAGCTGGTGTGATGGTATGGGGTGCCATTGCCTACAACACACGGTCACCCCTAGCTTTGATCCGTGGCACCATGACAGCCCAGCGGTATGTCCATGACATCCTGCAACTACATTTGTTGTCATTCGTGCATAAACTACCAGGAGCTTTTTTTCAACCAGACAATGCTCGGTCTTTCACGGCAAGAGTGTCACAAGACTATCTCCGCACTGTTACTACTCTTCCTTGGCCTGCCCGATCCCCAGATTTGTCTCCAATCTAGCATATCTGAGATGATTTGGGACGGTTAGTTGAGCATCCTACGAGCTTGAACGAACTAGAGGCAAGGTTACAGCAAATATGGAATGAAATATCCCAAGACATCATACAGAACTTTTATGTCTCAATGCCCGATCGTATCGCATCGTGCATTTGCGCTAGAGTGGGTGCAGCAGGGTATTATGTCCTCCGTTCTCTTGCCTTTTTCTCTGAAATAAATTATAATTTGTTTTTTTAATCATTTACTTATATCAAAGTAGTCATTACGTATATAAAATTTCATTTCATTTTGACGACTCCTTCTTGGTGCGCTAATTTTTTGTCCATGAGTGTGTCTTTTGGTTTATTTTATTGGTCCTCTTTAATTCAATCCTTTATAATGGATTAAGGATGTTAGTACTGTACATGAAATTGTACGAGGAAGAGCAAATATTCACCTATGCGTTGATAGTAGATTGCTCTCTTTTCTTTCCTCACAGCTTTTGCAGCAAGTGTTGCTTTACTCTTTCAGATACAGCTAAGTATATCGTGGGAGAGGGGAAGAAAACGATGAACGACCTTCTTTCGATTTCTTCTGGGTCTGATTTCTTCCAGGTGATTTGAATCAATGTACATTTCTGATGTCCAAAGCACTTTTATCTTATCTGGATTTCCCTCCTTGGACCAACGCCCTACAGCAGAACGTGCAATGAGCTAAATGCGTTCCATTCCTTCAGACACTCGAATGCATTCCCAAACTCCTATTCTTCGACTGTTGAATATTTTGGCAGGGTTGGTACTCTCTCACATGCAGGTGAATAATCAATTTTATTATAAGCATATATTCTAAGTTCAGAAAGAACTTTAAAAATATCTCATTTCAATTTGAAAATAAGAAATGTTCTGAATCTATCTATCTATATATATGTATATATATATATTACAAAAAATAGTTATAAAGCTAAGATAACTATAGTCAAGATAGAATAGTTTTAGCCACAGTAGTACTAGAGCAAACTCGTGACCTTATATATATATATATAAATGGAAAATTACGGACCAAATAGTATTAAATCAATTCTCATTTCGGTATTTGAGGGGATCCTTTTTAATGGTGGTTTACATCAAGGAAAGAATGAGGAAACCTTTATACTTTAACCATCCCATATATTTATGGATGGACACACACTTGCAGCAAGCAGCACACTCAACACAGGGCATTAACACGCGAGGTTTACAGGAAGTTAACTAAAGCATTCTTTTTGTTTTCTTTAGGAATCTCAACCTTTTATAATGTTTGTCAACCGGAATCTGTTAGAATGACATGATTCCCGGTAAAGACTTTTCTGATTGCTCCGAATAATGAGATGATGCAAGATTGCTGAACTTCCAGGTTGGGGGGTATAAGCAAGGCTATCTTGAAGACATCAGGCTGTGACAGCCATTATATGACGTCACGAAAGGAGGGAAGACTTTTCTACGCGCACTCGCTTTGTGAGGAATATAAAGCTTAGGACATTTATTTCTTTTCAGGTCATAGACTAATATTTCCACACTTTATTGATTTTTTTTTAGTCCTCACTTGGAATATTTTCCGATGAAAGTTATGTATTAAAACGCTAGAATGATATCTAATATTTTCCCGGAAAAGGGACAAATATCACTCGTGAAAGGCTCATAACAGTAGAAGAAAAATCTAAGGGAAAAAAACTGACTCAATGTAAAATAATTTCTACCAGATAAAATAAAAAAACTTTACTTGCAAAGAAAATAATTTCAATCAAATAAAACATAAAAAGAAACATTTACTTGTAAAGAAAATATGAAAAGTAAAAAACCATTAGAGGCATATTATGAAAAAATGCATGCAAAAATATATACAAATATAGAAATGACAAACAGTTTTAGACACCACAGTAAGTATAAAGCAAAAATAGAGATTCTGGATTATATGTTAAAAATATATATTAATTAAAATAATTCATTCATTCAATATTCAAAAATATAAAATAATTTCAATGAATTAAAATATAAAAAAGAAACATTTACTTGCAAAGAAAATATGAAAAGTAAAGCATTAGAGGCATATTATTATATAAAAAACTGTATGCAAAAATATATACAAATATAGAAATGACGCAAAAAGTTTAAGACATCATAGTAATTATATAGCAAATATAGATTTTAGATTATACACTAAAAATATATATATACACTAGTAAATACACTTACCTATAAATAATCTTGGGAAAAAAAAACCTTTTCATGGAATATATCATTAATGAGGCAACATACTGATAAGGTTCAAATTTGGAATCTTTTGCAATTGTGATGACATTATTTAAACTATTAATTACATTATTTTTATGCATTAAAATTAAATATATGCTACGGTAAAAACAACTAAAAATCAAACAAAAGTTTTGAAATTAAAAAAAATAACATTTTACATACTTTGAATGCTAAAAAATCTTTATGAAAATAATTTAAACAAATAACGTAAATAAATGGAATTTTTCTTCAAATAATGTAAACAATTAAACATGTTCATAAAATGTATAAAGTATAAAAAAATTAATTACTAGGATATGCATGCACAATGAATAATATTCGAATCGATAATTAAAGATTTAAATAAAGCAGAAAAATATAAAATAATTTAATTGGCCTTAAATTTCTTTATTTTTCGGTTATCCTTGACAGTTAAAATTTCTTCACTGCGCTTTTTTGAATAATTATTTAAACATATATTCCCGAATGTAATGAATATTTTTTTAAAATATGAAAATGCAGGTATGTTACAATTCACACAAGGTGAATGAAACGAATGCAAGACATTCCACAACTCGTGTAATTCCAGATATGCTTGTGTTATGCTTGTAAAGCAAGATAACTGGCAATCAACTTTAAGAAACTTTGATTCAAATGTTTTCGATATTAGCAAATTAAAAATGAAATATTGCGTTGAAATGACTTTCATAACAATATCTGTGGGCATTTTTAAACCTCCTCTATCCAGAAGTCTCAAATATTTTGTCTCTTCGACAGTTTCTGAGTCGAAATTAATCTGCTTGTCTAAAACAAATGTATATTTGCAATCGGAGCATTCGAATTTTATATTGTGCACGCAATAACCCGCTATGTACATTAAAACTTGATACTCTTCTATTGAAATATCATCTGATTTATTTGTAGTGTTTAATCTTTCTTTGAAATCCTTAATATCTACTTTAACATTAAATATCTCACCTGAATGATTAGAAATTAAATTTTTTAGTGAAATAGTACCATATTTATCCGAGTGCAAAGTTAACACACTTTTAATGCGCAACTTCTTTTCAGCTTGCAAAATTTCTTGCACAGTAACATCATAATTTGATCCAGACATTTGTCTGTATTGCCCAAATCTAGCTTCTAAATTATCAGTTTGGAACTTTCCAGTTAAAACATATTTGAAATTCTGCTCCATCAAAAGATACTTTATTAGTTCTGGGATGGTATTTACTGTATGTCTCAAAGCAAAAAATGTTTCCTCGCTGAAACAACCTTCTCGTTTATTTTGTTTTAAATTTTTCCAGCAGTCCAGCCACTGAACAAATTTTGAAAAAAAAGTGAATCTATCATCATCTATTGACGAAAAAGGAACACTGTTTTTCAATCTAAGATTTTGACCCTTAGTTGGATTTTTAATATTCATTATTTGCCAGAAATATAAAATATGTTTGATGAATATTGCAGTGTCCCTAAACATTTCTGGGTTGTCTAATTTATCTTGTAATATATTAAGTGCAGTCACATTGCTTTCTTCAAAAACTTTTAAAACTAACTTAACATTTTGTTTTTCAAAATTTGTTGGTTTCAAAGCTTTTAAACATAATTTAGGAGCTAATTTAACAATATTGTTCATTTCTTCGTTATAAATTTTAAATAATGATGAAAAAAATGCTTTTCGGATTTGAGAAAATTCTGAAGGATCAGGATACATTAAAGAAGAACCAGCATCTTTCTGATTCAACCAATTATTTCGTATAGATTTGATTAGATGTACTGAATCAAAAATAAGATGCAATTTTTTTGTATTATTAGCTGGATTCTGAATAACACTCTTTATGGTACCATTACACAATTTAGAAAAACAATTTCTATTTACTCTGTTTATATCACTTATATTACAAACAACTGAAAAACCTACCTTTTCCATTAGTGACAAAACTTCTAAAGTCATAGAATGCAAATCTTCAGCATTCATGTTCTTTACAGGGGTTCAATGATACTATTTCTTTATTTTTACTCAATAAAGAAGAGTATAAAAAACATTTAATTGTAGTATAGCTCCATCTCCTTTCTCTGTAAGTCCTACAATTTTATTACTTATTTACACAATCGCTGATTTGATGAAAATTTCATCAATTTTTAATATTACGTGTTTCTCGTGGTCTTTTAGTTCTTTACATCTACCTCGTAGATAATTTTCATTCGCCAAAGTTGACAAACCTGGAGTAACATTTAATCCAGATGCAACTCTCTGTAACTGTCTCAAACTTGGAAGAATTATATTCCCCTTATCCCTTACATAGGAATAGCATGCAGTAGATTCAATGTACATGCAGAAAGAAAAAACCATTAAATTACTGCTATACTTACGGCCATGTTTATTTGTATTTAATAATTTCATTTGCTCTAAAATAAAATTTGCCGCCTCAAAATTTTCAGCATTACAATTTTCAATGTACTTCTCCCAAGATTGAATAGTCATAACATGATCAGGAATAGAATTAATAGAACAGATTTCCTCAAAGACATTTACTGTATTAAGAATATTTAGCAATTCACTGAAATATGTTAATCTAGGAGGATTATTAAGAATTGTTATGACTATAGAGAGATCTGTATTTATTTTCAGGGATTTTAAAATAGAAGGACAATTTTCACAATTAATAAAAAGAATTGTTATGCAACTTTCACAATCATGTTTTAGAACATTATTTTTAGATAAGAAGTCAGATATAGGATTTTCTCGCATTAACAGATTTTCTTTTAAATATTCAAAACTGGTAATTTCGTCTTTCTTAATAAAATTAGTCAACAGTTGTTCGTCTAATTGTTTCATTTTTTCCTTTCGTTGAATTGTCACTGAGCGTTCTTTAATTGTTTCATTCAAATAGGATGGACAATCAGGCATTCTCTGATAATTTTGGATACACTCTAGGTATTTCAATAACAGTACCAGTCTTGTCTGTAATTTTATCTTTTCTCACAATGAAAGATTCAGGGAAATGTTTAATGCACACTACGCTATTGTTAGTGTTTTTAAAATCCCTTGGAATTTTCTTTTTCTAAGTTTGTAACAACTGTTCATCTTTTGGGAAACGAAACACTGAAACGTAGGGCTGCCCTGGTTTATTAGAGGTACAATTTGGTACACAACAATAACGAGGCATTTTTTATAAAATGTGTGCAGCTTTAGGTTAAGTTATGAAAAAAGTTTTAAGATAACTAAGATTTGACAGAATAAAAAAATATAACATTAAACTCTAACTTCTCATATAAAACAAAATATCTTAATTTACAAATAATTAAGGATGTTGGCACATATTTTATTTTACATAAAGCATATTTTACATAAAGTATAATAAAATAAGCATCAATTTATTATACCATGTCCTCAAGAAGAAAAGAACAAATTCAATAATAACACAACAGTAAAGTTACACAATAATATAAATATCGTACCTTTCTTTATGGTATATAAAGGAGTAATCCTGAATGATAAAGTTATCCTGAATTTCCTGAAAAAACAGTAAAGTTATCCTGAAAAAACACACTTCGGAACAGATATTAACTTTGTCACCGTACAAAATGGAAGCGTGAGTAATCGTGGGTCCCGCCAAATCAAAATATCATTCCCTCCATTGGTCACATGACTAGAACTAGCTCTCTGACTGGCGAAGCCTTCTTATTTAGAAAGCCTTGGTATAGGGCCGTGGTGAGTTTCCGTTAGGTGGGAAAAATAATTATTACACGAGGTCTTAGAGAGCTCAAGACCGTTATGAATTAAAATTCTTCGAGAGAAAATTTAAGTGAGTCAATATACACACTCAAACGCACACCCATGATCGTGTATATATACACTAAATAGTTCTTTTTTTTGGGTTGAATTCAATTTTCTGATTGCAATTTACTAGAAAAAGAAGACCGTGTAAGCATCTGCATGTTATTCAGATGTAATCTCCTACATACAGCAAATTTCATTTAAATTAAACTGAAAATATCTGGTGATAAAAAAAAAAAAGGTTTTGTCGTTTTTGTACTGAGGAGGAAGTGAGAGGCAGGGGTAGAACTATTTGGGTATTTTAACATAAAAAACTTTTATCCGTCGAACTAACTACATTCACATTGAATTACTCTTTCAGCTAAGAGCTAATTTTATTTCCATGTTTCTGAAGTGACTCATTTTTTATTTTAAAAAAAAAAAAGACGATACACATCTCTTTTATAAATTATTTTTCTTGGAATAACTATTTAGGACACAAAAGATTGTCCAAAAATATAAATAGGTGATAATCCGAAGGGAAAGAATAATATGAGGATGGTAGATGATCTTTAAATGCATTCGTTTCTATTTCATTGTGTGCGGGTTATCCATTTACTTATAATTCGTTCTTACCAACGTTGCGTAAATGTACAGTGGACTTTCTCACGAGGCTCCCTCTCTAAACTAACCTCAGCTAATATTCTTTAAAGTTTTGCTGGAAGCTAACAGTCACCTCTTTAATAAGTGGAAATTGATTATGCAGATTAATTTTAATGTATAAAAATGAATGAGTGGACGATGGATCGATAGCTGATAGAGTACAAGATTATAGAGGAGATTTTCACTACTATGTGGAGAATTACATTACAAAGCTTGTAATTTCTTGCCTAGGATCTGTCCACTTTGAGACTGAATATCTTGGAAAACCTAATTGAGCTTCAGAGTCATCGATTGAACAATGGCGTGAAGCTTCCGTTGTTTTGTGGGATCAACTGTTTCGAGTGTATGTCAATATACGCATAAGTGCAATTTTAATTGTTTAAATATAGTAATTGTGATCTTCCTTGAGTAGATTTAATTAAAAATAAGTAGTTAAAGTTTTTACGCTTTATTTTCTAGTAATAGTGTTACTTTTTTCCTAAGTTAAGGTTGGATTCGCGCCACAATCTCTGGAATAGGAGACTCTCGGAATTATACAGTCATGTTTTGGGGAACTTTAAAAATGCTTCCATGTTGTTTCCTCTTACTTTGAACACTTCTACAAGCTTTCCACATGTAAGCTGGGACAGGCTTCAATCATTGTCTCGCCAAAACATTGATATTTAGATTGGTTGCCGCACTTGGTATACGAATTCATCGCAGGTAGGAAAACTTTCAAACCAGCTCTGGGACATTCTTGATGTAACTATCATTTCTCCGATTCAATACGTTCTTTTTATTTCGGTTTGCTTTCCTCGTGAGTTTACTTTAGATCCGGATTTAAATGTATAAAGCAAATGTTATGGTATGACGCTGGGATGCCAGTAAAAATTTAAGGGTTAGAATCCTATTTTAAAATACGGGGACCGTTCGAGATTCCGTCACATTAAATAAAGTAAAACACATGCAATTATAAGGGATAAACAATTCTTAATGCTTTATCAATAAGAAGTGTAAGTAGTCCTTGGGAATATGTTGCACGTACTAATAGAAGCGACACAAAATTCTTGGCTCTCTCCTCAAATTGATGATGACCAGTGCATTCAAGGCGGCGTATTCAGCAATTGACCACCTTGCGCATTTAGGTGCCTTCGAATCCTTCACGTTTTCTTACGGAGTGTTCAAAAATCATGAGTTCTAAATTGTTGCCCGAAATGCAGATTATCATTGATATAACATTTGTTTATCGTACATACTCTTATTGTGATGGACTTCAAAATGATTCTTCAGCAGCTTTTTTTCTCGCGTTCTGCAATCGAGTGGGAGCAACGCTGCACTATAAAGCTGTACGAGGGCTATTGGCAACGCACCTCGTAATTTTGAACCATGTTCAAGCTACGAGGATGACATATGGTATTTCTCTTCTCCTGGCTTCCACTCCACACAAACGGGAGAACGTTTGACCCTCGATATATTTAACGTGAATCGGCCTATCCAACTTGGCGGATCTTCAGAGCTTGAGCTCATGACGCGCCGCGACCTGAGCCACCGGGTAACCGCGGCCCCTCATACAACTGGGAGCCCAAGTACGAAGTCCATCCACATCCATCTCGGGCTTCGGGATCTTTCTTTATAAGCTTCAAAACATTGGGAAGAAGGGAAATGCTTCTGCCAATGGGAAATAATGATGTCAAGAAGGGGAGGGTTAAATAATAAAAAAATCGCATTCGAAACTAATTTTCATTGCATCTGTATACAAGAGAGAAGCTTCATCACTACTCGGATTAAGAGGCGTATTTGTTTGAGGTGGCCCGACTTTAATCTTCCAAATCGAGGGTATGTATGGGTGTAGAGGAGGAAGAGGTAGTTATTCGAAAGGGAGTTTGATTTTCTCAAAAGAGAAGCTTAACGGGTGGAATGAAAAGATCAAAACATATGAGGGTGCGCGTATTTGTATGAAATAAAATTGGAGTCAACCATGAATTACAGATTTTTGCTATCGAAATATTTATAGAGGTAGTCTTAAGTACGCATGTGAGTAATTTTCTTTCTGACTGAGGAGGGTTTATCTTGTCCTGGGGCAATTTACTCAGGTGTTCAGGTTACGACGCATTTTTCATGACGCTTGAGGAAACTCTTTGGTATGTTTGCTTTTCTCGTCAGTTACTTACGAGGTGAATTCACGTGAAAAGTAATACGTAAAAAATACTATCTTAATTCCTTTAAATCTAGTCGATATTCCTTCTTTTAGTTAGACACAGTTCATATCCTAATTAGAGAGACTTTAGTTAATTAAATATCAAAATGCCGAGACCAAAGATATCCCCGGGGCCCGCAGCATTGTTCTGTCCATTAAAGCTGGAATCGATGTATTTCACCGTTTCGAAACTTTAATCAACATCCTCCCGGCGCGTCACTTCCGCTCAAAAGAGTGTTTTATGCACTCACTCGTGTGCATTGCCGCGCATCCATCCTTCACGTCAAACATCATTTGCATATCCGTTCGCTGGAGGCCCACCCTCCAAACGATTTCTTGCTTTTTTCAAGAATTCTTCCCGAAACCCTTCATCGTTCAGTTTCAAAACTTTGCATACATGTCCTTTCACCAAAATTAAAACTTTGACAGTTTCCTGGGGGTGATTTCTAATCAATATTTCGATCTGATTGGAGCTCTTCTCCGGATAAAACTCTTTTCGAAGAGATTTGTTGATCTTTAATTTATGACCCCCTCTCTTTGTTTATTTTTTCATCGTCTGTTTTTCCTTCTCCCAGCGTCAAAAGGTTGCTTATCTTAATCTTGTATGATAGTTAGTTGAACGATTATATCGTTTGTGTTTTGTCGCGTAGTCGGAAAATGGGCTTGAATGTGAAATTGATATTCACAACCATTTTTAAATCTAAAGTATTACCAAAAGATGCATTGTAAAAGTAAACCCACCTATTACAAAACGAATCGATCCCAGAAAGAATTCTATTTCACGAATTACAACCTTATTGAATTTGATTTGCAGTTATTTGACAAAAGAATCAGATGCAATTAACAGCGAAGTGTGAAATTATTACTTTACTCGGTTCCCATAGCCTGCTAAGACATTTGATGCCCAGGATTCGATCAGTTGAATAAATAAACAGTCTGAGATGAGATTTTATGTCTGTGGAAATAAATAAATGGGAGTGCTTACATGAAGGCCCTGGATTGAAATTGAAGCATCGCGGGCTTGTGGTCAAGCAAACTTTGAGGGTCATTATTTTTTTAAATTTATGATAATGTTTTATTTACTTTAATTAAACTACCTATATCAGCTGAGTGAGTAGCTTTGAGTTAAAAAAAAAGATAGCTGAAAGGGGAAAAATCGACCCATTCAATGGCGATGCTGACGAGTTAAGACTTTTAATGAAATTCTCTTTCTTTAGAGTTTAGTAAGTTTCAAATTTTCATGCTTTCAACATTTTTTTCTTAAATAAAGCTATATTATGATAACAAGTTTACTTTTGTTTTCAAAAAATAGATTAAAATGTCGTTACAGTAAAAGGACTTACTGTTACTTCGTAATCAATTTGTCTTCAAATGCCGAAAGTGATAGCTGATTAAATTGGCTAAATATATTAGAAAGTCATTAAATAGAAAAGTCATGCAAAATGGGTACATACGTGCACGCCAAAAATAATTACCAAAAAATGGATAGTTCAAACACAAGTAAAATATCTGATGTCATATGGGCCAAAAATTTGATAATTCTGTTCGTCTGCTGATGGGCAAATATCGACGGAGTGCAGATAAGCGGCAGAGGGGGCAATTTCCATTTTTCCCATGGGCGCAAAATATGTATTTACGACTTTAGTCATAGTGATGAATTAATACAGATTGATCTGTCATAAACTTTTTGCTGATTGATAAGAAATCCAAACCGCAGACCTGTATGCTTTAAATTTAAAAAAAAGTGAACGTGAAAGCGAGTTACACATTTCTGGGTGGTTGTTGATACACATATGTGCTGTCACTGGCACGAAATCTGTTTCCGAAACCAGCAGAAAAAGTGTGTTAGTGTGGAACGTCTGCATTCCCGGATGAATCATTTTGAGCCACGAAATTTCTTTTTTCCACAACATCGACAGCAGCCGATAGATGGGCTTTTCCATGCAGATTCCATCCACATCCCCTCGTGCTTTCCTAAAATACTGCAGAATCCTTTCATCTGACATCACGCCGACAGACAACAGCCATAAAACAAAAAATCCTCCAGTGGAACCTCCAGTGCAATTCGAGAAGTAAGAAGAAACCCATCTACCCCATGAGAGTGGTGAAAAAAGAAACCCATATGAACTCTCAGAAAGAGAAGTTTGCTCTCCACCTATCCCCCACCCACCAAAAAAGTATTCTGTAGTATTAAAATACTCAATAGTTTGAATAATTTGTATCTAACAGTAATTATTGTAATGAATAGCTGTAGACATATTAATTTAATTCCTTAAGTCTCACTGACTGATTTTAATTTACTGCGCTGTGAATTAAATTGGCTTTATTGTGAACTATGATCAAATGAAGAGGATGGCACTCTTGGCACTAGTTCCCCAAACTTCCCCACCACTCTGAAGGGAGTGTTTTGAGCCATACGTGCGTCACCTCGAATGGTGAGTGTGGCTCAGTGGCCCAGCTATGAGTACACGGCCACGATCCCCTCGGCATGAAACTGACTGTAAAATGTGCAATGAAAAGTTATCCACCGAATGTTACTAAAAAAATAGACTTTTGTAAAGAATGATTTTTGCTGTGCTGATCAGATGTATGAGAGATCAATGGAATATTCCTCCCAATATATAGACCACCTTTGTGTGTGTTTTTGTATTTAGGCTTACATTCTGAGACTTTCAACGGTGTGTATAGTGGGAAAGAAATCTTTTTCATTTGGAAGCAAATAGAGAACAGCTTTCTTTCTGTGTTCAGATGAAAAATTTAAGACTACGAAACCCTTTAGATATTTCGAGGTGTCACGGTGGCTAACATTTGGTCATAGAGAAGAGAGGGAAAAACAATATATGTTTACATAAAAACAAAACATTAAATCTATGTACACAGTGCTGGACAATACATTACATTTGCATTAAGTTGCGCTCGAGCACTGTCGCTGCGGAATGCATTGAAAGTGGAGTCGGTTCAGGTGACCCTCCAATTTCATGAATAGAGCGAGATCGTGCGTGTGCAAAGCCGTGTGCTGTCATCCGATGCCGTCCTCGTCTTTGAATATAAAATCCCTTCTCTCGGCGCCGGGGCTGAAAAGATCCCGTTAACTGAATGACAAAGTCCCGGCGAATGAGATAATAAAAACCCTTTCTGTCTGTGAATCGCCGCGGAAATCCGACCGACTCCGATATTAATTGGTCTAATGGAAGGGACGTTCCATTTCGGATTCATGTAGTCTTCCGAGCGGAACGTGGGTGTAATTTTCCGGTCCTTCCAGTAATCCCCTTCTTAAAGGAAAAATGTTGTGGAGGCTCCCTTTTGACAGATCCCGAAACGTAAAGGAAAGCCTTATGAATATTCATATTCTTGCTTCCGAGTGAAAAGAATTGGGGTGGGGGGGGGCACTCTTCTCTTCATTCCTCCTTTCGTTCGGGGCTCACTGAAATGCATCGCGAAGTGAGGTTCACCTGAACTCTGTTCTGAAGATTTTGCATTATTTGATTTCGGGAGATTTCAACGTTTTTTCCCCAGCAAAACAAATTGATAGGCTTCAGTTGTAATAATTTACGTAATAAACTCCTTCCATTATGTAACCGTTCTGTAAATTCTTCCACCATAATTGCACTCTACTTTTCTTTGTAAACGTCATCACTCCTCCGTTCAACACGGAAAGTTCTTGTAGCATATGGCTCACATCCTTTCTTTTTCAAGCCAACAATTCTTACTGTTTGGTGGCTACTGGTTCTCTAAGGGCTGGTAAATGTGATTTTCAGAAGCAACCACACATATGTTAAATAATTATCGTAATTAATTTGAATAGAATTGGTGCAACGAGAGTGATAAGGACTAATATATTTCAAATGACCCGATACAGAGGATACAATAAAATTTGGTTGAAATTTCGTAAAAAGTACCTAAAAGTAATACAGTGGTGGAAACAAAGGCTTTTTTTCTGTAATTTTGTTTCGATCTATCTTTGAAATTAAGTTTACTAACGCTGTTTATTATTTTTAAATGCATTAATTGTGTTTTTAAAGAATTTTTGAATTAAAATCAATTATCTTTCAAACTTTTATTCAATGTTAACTTATACAACTGTTAAGAAATTAAAATAGTCATAAGATGAAAAACTGTTTACTAAAATAAAGCAAATTTCAAGAGAAAAAATTTATTTAGAGAGTAAGTAATGGAAATAATAATTGCGCCAAAAGATGTGAGCATGAATTTTAAACCAAAAATAATGTACCTCCCTTCTGACTCGAGTATTGATGATTGATACTGTTTGTCTGTAATCCACCAAGAATTAATAACCGTTCGTTATGAACAATTGTCTTATTTGGATCAACTTGTTGTAACCGTTTCACTCGCCCTGACCACTTGAGAAAAGAGTATGAAAAATTGTTTTTTGAATGGCCATTTATAATGCCTGTATAAATACAAACGTACAATATCCTGATGACAAACACTTGTGAGTTTTAGCATAAAACTAGCTTCAATAGGAACATTGTAGATACGCATGATTGCAAACCAAAAGCATTTGAAGTGATTTATCTGGTTCAAATACATATATATTTGTATCAAATGCCTATTATTCCTTCAAATAATTTATTTGGGCGATACTTTCCAAACAAAACTGAATTGTATCTGCATTTGAAATGAATCCGGTATTACATTTTGTTTTTACATTTCCATTCGTATCTCTCTCTTAAAAAAAGTTATTTAAGTAATACGTTGGGAGGAAAAAGGTATTTTGTAGAACCAAATAATGAGTTCCTTTAAAAGTGTTTGCGTCCTCGGGAAAATCTCTCCCTAATTAACCGGCCGGGAGACGTTTTTAATAATTACTATTATTTTAATTTCCTGATAACTCGGCTTTTAATTTGGGCTCTGGTGAAGCTCAAATGAAGCGGTAAATTGAAAGCTCGTCCTCCCGCAAATCGCCGCATTATATTAAAAAAAAAAAGGCAATTTTTTCTCCCGCGCTTTTGCTGTTCAAATCATCCATCAGCATCGACTTTCTCCCCTTTGTTTACATTGGCTTTCGAAAACAGCCCCTCTTCCTCTGACGTGTCAAAAACTTAATTAAAAGTATAGAGTACACTTGGGTTGTACTGCTCTTCATTGGCTCATGGGATATGTAAAAAGAAACTCTCCTTGATTTCAGAAATTAGGACAAGTTATTTTTCATTTAATTTCTTTTTATTTTTTATTATATACAATATTTCTCTTAAGCATTTTCTGTGATTTTAAAATTTGAATCTTCTATGGAACGTATTTAATCACTGAAGGAAATTTTGAAAATCTCCGTATATTTATGCAGTTTTCGAGTATGGTATTATATTTTAAAGGTCAGTTTGGGGACATTCTAAATATGTAGCATTTTAATTGAATTGAAAGCTTATCATAGGCCGTTACTATGCCTAATTAATCTACAGATTGCCTGATTTGCTCCTTAAAAGTGCGGGATCTTATACAAAATAAAAAGGTTTCTGTACTTTGCCTGGATAATGCACTTTTAATATATTCAGAATCTTTAAAATAAAAGAATTTCGTTAAAACAGAAAATAGTTGTTATACATTTTGTAGCATAAGACGTATTATTGACAAAATCCGAATTTAATGTTTGAAAGAGGGATTTCTTAGGAAAGAAGAGAAGTCTTCTTTGTAGAAATACATTTCTACAAAAAGGACTTTTCTCGGTGGGGATGAGAATATGGTGTGTTTTTCAATAAGAAGTAGTATCGAGTTGTTTGACTGATTATTAATTTAAGCATTGATCAAGTATGGATGTTATTTTCACTTTAAACTGAATATATAAGACGCGGGTTTTCTAAGAAATATGCACATTATACCTGATTTCAGCACTTTACCAGAGTATATATATAGACAGGTTGTTCTAGGATCATTGTACGAACTTTAAAGGGACATCACAAGGATTCCGATTTGCATAACAATTCATAATCGGAAACGTCTTCGTTCGGCACTAGGTGGCGTTGTTCACAAAAGCATTTAAAGAGAAGCAGATTTGCATTACTGCAGTTATCATCGCCTATAGATGAGTATGGAACGTTTATAAACACCGAGCTGGTAGATTTGCGGATTGGTAGAAGAAAATGCTTGAGCAGCAGAAGGATTGTATCGTGAAAGATACCCACAAAGAGATGCACAGGACCGCCGAATGTTAGGATGATAATTCGCAGCACAATCTGTGTAAAGGTGGGTCATTACGAAATAACAAGCATAATGAGGGCGGTCCACGTAATCCAACACATTTTGTTCCATACATGGTGTAAAAAAGGGATAGCGAACCATTTAGGGATATGGATCAAATTTCGATCATATTTTTTTGTACTATCTCGTAGGTCACGAATACCCATTTGCAACAGAGTTAAGTTTAAAAATGTTTAACTCAGTATTTTTAAAATTTCAACATTCTCAGTATTTTCATTTCAACATTTCAACATTCAAAAATTCAACTGGCTTAATGGGTAAAAATGAGCGTGGTTTGACGATTTAAAATTTTTTAGAGGAATTAAAAATTCTTAACTGCTTAGTGCAAATAGCACTAAGTGTTTGAATGAACAAAGCGTAACGAAAATTACATACAATATATATAATGAAATATGATTTATATATATATATATATATATATATATATATATATGTATGTATTACAAAATTTATTATAAAGTATTTAACGAGAAATCTGTTGCTGTTTATTTTCGGGTAGTTTTTTAATATTAGGTTCATATCTCGTACTAATTAGTTTAGCGCATTTCACAGTTAATTCCCTGTCACAAGTCTATTTCTATTGGAAGATTTTACTAAGTTCATTAAAGAAAACAATTTTTCACACTGTAACATCTCAGTGGAAGCTGGTGTTGGGGAAGGGGGGGGGACTGTTAGTAAAGGTCAGCTATTGTAATTTTATAACACAGTTTTATTAGTTATTTCACTTAATAACACTAGAAAACTTAAGGGGAGATTGCACTTAAAGCCCGAGGAGCAATCACGTTTGATTAATTTAAATATCATAGAAATAAGAACACTTATCTAAAGAACGGAGCGCTCTTGACTCCATTATCTGGATTATCTTTGTATGTCATTCAACTTGATTAACTATACGACCTCCGGTCGTTATTTTACTTACGCTTCTATATCCACTTTCAACCATTCACCTGCTCACTCCACTACTAACACTTACGAATACTTGTAAATAGAAAAGTTCTAATTTGCATAAACCCTCTCCTTTTCACAGAAAGTATTTTTCAACTGAAATCACAGTTAAAATGGTTATTTTACCCAAGAGGATTAGTGGAATTGTGCATATCCCCATTACAACACGAATATGTGGGCCCAAACATCGTTAAAAAACATTAGTGCTAGCGTTTTCAATGATATCAAACTATTTGGTTAAGAATCCCATACGTTTAATATAATATTTTCAATTTTTACTGTGGGGGATCAATATTATCTGCACTACTTTCACACAGTTTTCCTTCTGCTTCAGAAATCAAGTCTTCAAATTTTGTTTTCCACACTACACTACTTAAAAATTCAATAAATTCCATTTCCAAAGTATTGATACCTAGCCACATAAATTCGATTAACACCATTGTTTCAAATTCTGTTTTGTAAGGATATAAAGTATAGTGAAATTTACTTTCCAAACTTTTAAATTGAATGAATCTTGAATGCCAACGTAAGTTTAAAAAAATATTGTGTTTTGAAAATGTTTTTGAAATTGAGGGAATGATTTTCCAAATCCTTTATAAAAAAATCAAGTTTCGTCATAAATATTTTAATGTTTTCAAGCATCGTTAAAACAATTAATCCATACCCTTGAAGTTTTTTATTCAGTTCCTTAAAATTCTGAGTGATTTCGCATAAAAAAATAAATTTTTAAACCCATATACAACCTCTGACAATAAAGTTCGATGAATGAAGTCAGTACGGCCTATCTGGCAACACTGGTGAAACAAAACGTTACCCATGTGTAGCGGTAGGTGTTGACCATCTGCCTACACCGTTGTTCAGTTGAGCATCTCTTGTGTTCCGTGTAAGACATGTTTTACAAAGTGCTTATTTAGTGCGTTTGTTCTTAACTGAGAGCAAAAAAATAAACGAACAAAATATCAATTTAAAGTTTTGTTTTAAGCTTGGCGAGACACAGAAAGAAACTTGTGAGATGCTGGTGCGTGTTGATGAAGATCAAAAATTCTTCATGAAACGTGTGCAAGAGTGGTTGGCCCGTGTTCTCGAGAAGGCCGGAACAATGTTTTTGACAACCCACGCAGTGTAAGACCGTCAGTGGCGAAAACATTGAGAAAGTGCATGTTATTTTTTGTTTGTTTTTGTAGTCAAGACATTATCCACAAAAATTTCTGCCTGAGGGATCGACGATGAATGCAGCAAAGTACATTAAAGTTTTGACCCATTTCATGAAACGTCTACGCAGGGTACGACCCCAGTACGCACAACAAGATTCATGGTTTTTTGTTCACGACAATGCTCGCCCTCACACCGCCAATTTCGTCGAACAGTTCCTAACAAAAATGAGAGTGGAGCAAATTGAACATCCTCCATTCTCGCCAAATCTCAATCCATCAGACTTATTCCTATTTGCACAGCTCAAATTCGCTTTGAAAGGAAAGAGTTTCGACGATATTCCTGACATCCTGTGAAACGTGACGAGGTTTTTGAACTCCATCACAAAAGAAGATTTCTTGCAAAGTTTCCAGGGCATGTATAGTAGATCTCAGGGGTGTATAGTTATGCAAGGTGACTATTTAGAAGAACAGTAAGGTAACTCTTTCATTAATATTTCATTTACGTTAATGTTACAGGACTATTCACCAAAATTTATTGTTAGAGGTTGTCCATTGGATAATTTAACGAATCTATTGTCTTTTTCAATTAAAAAAAGCTTAATGTCTTCTACACTGCTGGCTACACAAAAGGCAACACCCTGAAGGAAGCATGCAAACTATTTGAAATTTACACGATGCGTTGATCGGCGATGAAATACGCAAATCATTAGCATTATAACGCAGACGCACATCACGGGAGACCATAGCGCCCCCCACAAGTGCTATATAAGGGGAGAACAGGTTGACAATTCGTAATTTTTTTTTGCGCAAGCTTTTTACGTGTGCCTTGTGGAAGACATCAAGTGTCTTTTGGCCAAGTTTTTGAATTCGACCAAGGAAGAAAAGTAGCCTATAAGGATTGTGATTAACATTCAGAGAAATCAATCAACATGCTGTTCGAAGCCAAGCAACTGTGATACGGGATCTGTCATCGCTGAAAGTATTAGGAAACGTTGGACCGACGGGCCGCTCACATCCACCTCGTTGCACCACTGCCCGTGTTGACAGGTGGATTATTCGCATGGCAGTGATGTATCACGCAGCTACATCATGAACCATAGCACAACAGATTCTGTCTGCTATGCATCATTCGGTGTCCGCTGGTACCATTTGACGCAAAGCAGTTTGCAGCAGAGTGGAACGTCCGCAAGGCTTCTATTGCTTCGTTTACCCTTGACTGGAAACCACAGACGTTTGCGCCACCAACGGTGCGATGAACGGCGGATATGCACAGTGGAATGGAACAGCATTGTGTTTACTGACGAATCCCGCTTCTGCCTGCAACATCACGATGATTGGATTCGAGTTTGGAGACACGGTGGTAAGAGGCTGCTGAATTGTTGTCTTGTGCATCGCCTCGCTGGTCCTGCACCCGGTATCATGGTTTGGGGTGGTATTGGATTTCACTGCCGTACTTCTGTAGTACGCATTACCGATAGCCTGAACAACCAGTGCCACATCTCTTAAATATTGGAGCTCCTGGTCTACCCATATATTAAGTGTTTTCCATCAGCGATGTTTCAACAGGATAATGTGCAACCACACGTGGCACGCAATGTTCAAGAGTTCTTCTTTACCCATCAGTTTGAGTTGCTTCATTGGCTTGCTTGTTCTCTCAATTTATCGCCAACCAAAAATGTGTGGTCTAAGTTTGCAGAATGACTGACCCGGGATAAACCACCCGCTGCTACATCAGATAAACTCTGGCAATATGTGGAAGCCGCATTTACTGCTGTACCCCAAGGATACATGCAAAGCCTTTTTGATTCTATGGCAAGGCGTCATAGAATGGCTAACAATGGCGGCTACTCTGACTATTAATTTTTTTATCATCCACACGTCACAAGAGGCTGTAATTTTAAACATTTATCTTTATACAGTATGTTATCTGCCAAATAAATTTCATTATGATATATTTGGATGTTCTTGGTGTTGCATTTTGTGTGATCAGCAGAGTAATAACGTTACAAAGCGATTAAGGACTTAACCGAAACATCGCCCGTTGTTATATGTCAGAATTCCTGAATGTTGGCATTCAATTTCCTCTAAGAATTGTGCAAATAGCTGTTTTTAAAGAGCTCTTGTGTTTAGAAAGTTGATTAGTTTTATTACACAACTGACGTTACACTGTGAAATGTTTTGAAAGCATGCTTCGTACATAAAATTTGCCGGTGTATTATACAAGGAAATTCCATTAGAGAAAGTTAAATATTTTACTGAATAAATCCAATATTTTCCCCTGTACTAGGTGCACCGTCTTTTGTTACAGAAACTATTTTCTGAAGGTCAACATCCATTTCTTTTTAAATGCGGTATCAAATTCTTTAAAAACATCAAGACCTGTACACTTACTTCCCTTTCAACGTTATTAGTTTCATCTCAACTCTTCTTTCATTATATTTCCATACTTATACTGAGCTAAAAGTGCTTATTGTTCATAACCATTTTCATCATTGCTCTCATCTAAACCAATTGAATACATGTCTGCATAATTTAAATCGTTATGCATTTGCTCGAAAAATATTTTTAATTATATTGCGAATTATTTATACGCTTTATCATCTAGTCTTTTTCTTTAAAATCAGCAAATAATGTAGGATTACAATCTAAAAATGCTTTTTTTTTACAAACTCTCCTTCTGAAAGAAGTTACCCGGGGCGAGCAATGAAATAGGCAACTTGGAAACTAGCAGCTGTAATTTTATTTTCTAGAAACAAAAAACTTTTTAAAATACTGCTTTGAGAAAAATTCTCTTTTTCTTTTGTAAAAATACGTTTTTCTTCCTTCATCTGTTGACATGTTGACATAAGAATGCAAAGTTTCAAACTTTCTTTTAACATTATATGTACGTCAAGTACTTTTATAGTACAAATTACAAATATAACCATTTTATTTTTTTTCAATCACACCATAAATATCAAACCATTCAGCTTGGTAACCCCTGGAACTTGTATGGCTTGTTTTTAATTTTTTAACCCTTTGACGCTTATGAACGAGTTCAGTTCGCAATCGAATCTTGCTTCATAATGCGCGCAAACGAGTTCCGCTCGTGGGCAAAATTTTGACCGAAATGGCTAGAAACGAGCACTACTCGCGTAGTGAAAATTTCCCCCAATGCGCGCTGACGAGCTGAGCTCGTTCACCGTTATTATTCTGCATTGATTATGTTACAAACGATTCCGACTCGCGAAATTTAGTTAGTTTTACTGCCTACAGATGGCAGTACGGGTTCCATAAATTTCTTTTCATAATAAAGGGGGATTTTGTTTTTTTTGCCTTCTTCTTCTTATGCGTATTTTGGCGCGTGTTTTAGGGTGTTTGTAAAGTAAAATGGCTCAAAAGCGAAAGTTACATAATTATGATGATGTTTATGATTGTGATACAGAAAGCTTATCAAGTTTTGAGTCTGTTGAAGACTTTGTTCACAGTATATCAAGCTCAGAAACGATTCAAGCGACGAGGAAGATTTTTCGTGTGTTCGACAGTGGTGTAAAATTAATTCAAGTTCTCACGCTCCTAGTCGATTTAGTTTTACTGGGGCGATGTGGGCATGAAAGCTTGCGTGACAAATATTTCTGACCCACTAGAGTACTTCGAGCTGTTTTTTACTGATGAGATTGTAAATCATATTGTTACTGAAACCAACATTTTTGCTAATGAAAATTTAAATAAATTTAAGAACAAAGAACATTCCCGAACTCATCATTGGAGTGAAACTGATGCGAATGAATTGAGAGTATTTTTTGCAACATTAATTTTGCAAGGAATAATTACGAAACCAACTGTAAGAATGTACTGGTCAAAAAGAAAGTTAATTGAAGTTTTACATTAGTTGTATTTATTTAGTCCTTTCAATTTAATATATGTCTAATATTTATAATTAACTATTATTATTTATATAATTGATTATAATCATTTATAATTTACTATTTAATAATTATCATTTATTAATTATTTTAAAGTGCGTAAAAACTGTTATTTATGTACTACAAATACTTTAAGAAATGTTTAAAACGCGTGAGGCGAGCTATCTACGGCATCGCCAGAGAAGGGTGACATTTTCGGAAGAACGGCTGGGGAAAACAGCTGCCACTTTCGACTACTGTTTACTCGTAATGCTGCGCGAATTAAGTAAACGAAAACTTCTCGTTTCCCTAACCGTCAAAAGGTTAACCGCCGACATAGTATAGGGCTACATTTAAAACTATTTATATGTAGAATGCAATAATTTGAGAAGAAATTTTGCATTAACGTACCTAATATACATACACATCAATACGCATTACTTTTAAATGTGTCCGAAATGGCTGCCAATAAGTTCAACACTAGTACTGACCTTAAATTGCGAGCGAAAAATTGCTACTATAGAGAATAACAGACATAGGCATGCGCCAAATGGCGCCTCACAAGGTTAAACCAAGAGGGTATGATACAAGTTCTATTGAAGTCTCTTTCTACAAACATAACTTAACATAGCCCTACAAAAAAGTACATTTTATCCGAAGCAAGTCTTTAAATATGATTATTTACTTAACTTTGCCAATTTATTTTCAACAAACAATATGTGAAAAAAATATACACTTTGTTTGATATTTTGTAGACACTTTTGCTTTATTTCAAATACTACCTACTTTCGTATACATTTGTTGACATTAGAGTAACGCTTTGGAACTGTACTGATAAAACTGAAGGTTATAGACGGATTTTAAATTGTACTTTTGTATCAAATTGTTTGAAAATAGATCAATAGAATATAAATAATCCACACAAACAAGACAATCTAAATAAACCAACGTAAACTAACAAGTGGTTGCTTAGCAATCGTGGGTCAGTTAAAAAGTTTGCGTGGGTCAGTGTCTGACCCACGGGTCATAGGTTCACCATCACTGGTGTAAAATATGTTGGATACCGTTCGAAGGAACCCACGCATCATGGTGGGAGTTCGAGTCACCCTCCTCTTCATGCCTATTACATTACTCGTTATGCCACACTTAAATGCTCTTATGAACAACGCCACCTAGCACCGAACGAAGACGTTTTCCGATCATGAATTGTTATGCAAATCTGAATCCTTTTGATGTCCCTCTGTCCCAATATAAAGTAACCATTACCAACACATTATCAAAAAAGCAAAAATAATGGCATAAGACAGCGTTTCGCAAACTGTGTGGTGCGTTTCTCTAGTGGCTTGTGGTAATTCTACTAAGGGTGTGCTAGCATACACGGAGAAAAAAGAAATACTCAAAAATGACTACATGGACTTACTCAGTTTGAAATGAGTTTGTTTATATCAGATTTGAACGCATGCCTTTACAAATATGAGACATTACATGTACTCAAAATTTCAAAAAATGGTTAATTAACACTATCAAACAAATTAAAAAGATATTCAGGATTAAAAAAGTTTTTTTAATATACTGGCTACATATTTTAAAGATTGGGGTTCAACAACAAATTTAGTTCTCATAAATCTTCCGAACTATTTTTCGTTTCTACCACGCTACCCGCGGACGAACACATGAGTACTAGATTGTTTTGATTTTGTAAGGCTTTTATAGGAATTTAGCGAAAATATATATATGTGATTATCTGCCTTTTTTTGGCGGATTACTTAAAAAAACAAATTTAAGAGGTATGTGGCTACGTTTGGAGCATTTTATTGAAACATAAATTTTCAACTAAAAAAACACTTTTTTCTTTAAAAAGGGTGTGCATAGAACTAGGAATTAAGGTTCAAGTGTAGTATAGATACTTGGCGATGTCAAATTTTTTTGGTGACCAAAATCGATCGCCAAGCTACTTCACTTAGAGATTGGTTTCCCGAAGCCAGAATGAATTCGTTATCTAACCAATAATATCTATATAAAAATCGAAAGGGCCCTCTCCCCTATACTACACTTGAGTCAGGAATTAAAATACAATTCCACAAAATTTTAAATAATTTTGGATAGATTGGGAATTTTTAGTTAAAAATTGCAGTTACAGTAAACCTTGTATTGAAAATTCTAATTAATATATTCAAATAATATTACAACTGCACACAAATAACATCATTATCTGTGCCTAAAGCGATAAGATTTACATTATTTTTTTGAAATTGGTCAATTTTTTAAAAAAAAAAGCATGTTTTTTCTCACAAATTGTATGTGCAATAAAATGCATAAATACATACACAGAGATTATAGTCTATAATACAAATAAAATAAAATAAAAGTTTTCTTAAAATGTTAATTCAATGTCTTAAAAAGAAATCCATTTGTGAACTTTACCGTGAAACAAAAAACATAGTTTCTCAGACAATGCTTTTAAAGATTTAAATACAATATGAAAAATGTTCTACTAGTTGTATATTTCTTAAACTCACCATAATTATAGCTCAAACTCTTTAGCTTCATGTTTAACTAATTTTCAACCCTTTTGCTGTTTTCTGGAGAGTTTTATAGATTATAAAAATTGTCGAGTTTAGTAAAATTTTCATGAAAAATTGCAATTAGGATCTTTTACACAAAATTCTAATGAATGTATTCAAATAATATTTATACAGTACATAAATAATGGAACATCTTTATATATTAGGAATTAAAAGATATGTATTACTTTTAAAAGTTTTTTAAATATGCCAAATTTTATGCAAAAACTCGACTTTTTAAAAAATTAATGATATTTTTTACATTTAAATGCAATGAAGTACATAAATACAGTGAACCCCAAAAGTGTTCGTACACTTGCAGTTTCCTATAAAATTTAATGATTTCGACTAATAAAAATTAATGTATAGAAATTGTAATTTTTTTATGATATCTGCAACTTGTTCTTAATGGAATGACATAATTGTTTTTTTAAAAATTGCATAACTATTATTTTTAAAAATTAATGATCAAAAAGCTCTTGAAAAATTACGCCACTAAAGTCTTAGAACACTTAACAAAAATCTCAACATAGCTTTAAATATTGTATTTCTTTCTTAATTTAGAACTTAGTAGGATATCTTTTAGTGTCCACAACAATTTTTGGACATCTTGATATAGATTTAATGAGTTTTTGTAATTTCTGCATCGATTTACCTCCATGCTTCTGTGATTATTATTTTTACTTCCCATTATGTGTTTATGTTATGTTTTTTTATTTTAAATCTAGTTCTCCCCAAATATGCTCTGCTGGGCTAAATAAATTGATTGAGGAGGTGTTATCACAAAATTTTGGGGCAGTTATAAAGACACCAGCGGTGTACATTGAGAGCAGTACGCTTGGCTTCATTATCCTGTTAAAATATGAAGTCGTGTTCAATATCAAATTTTGGACAGACAATTTAAAATTTCTCTTTAAAATATTTGACTAGAGCTCATGATTCTCAATACCATCAAAAATTACCTAATTCTGTGGCTGATTTACGCCCCCACGCAAGAACACTTCCACTTCCATGGTTCATTCATCCAACTAGATTCTTGTGACTTAAGTTTCAGAAAATTCAAAATTGACAGGAAAGTGATTGGGATGACAGAAAATTCAACATTTTTGGTTCTGATGGGCATATAATAGTTTTAAAGGAAAAAATGAGGCATTTAATCCAGTGAATTTATGTGGAACAAGAGCTCCTCCACCTCCATGCTTCAACACAGAGGTGTTCTTGCGGGGGAGGGGGGGGTGTAAATAGGCTTCAGGAATTAGGTAATTGGTATTTTTTGATGGTATTGAGAATCATGAGCTCTATTTAAATATTTTAAAGAGAAATTTTAAATTATCCTCTCAAAATTTGGATATTTCAGACGACTTCATTTTTTAACAGGATAATGACGCCAAGCGAACTGCTCTCAATGTACACTGCTGGTGTCTCTATAACTGTACCCAAAAGTTTGAAAACACCTCCTCAATCAATTTATTTAGCCCAGCAGAGCATATTTAGGGAGAACTAGATTTAAAATAAAAAGAAAACATGACATATAAGCACATAATGGGAAGTAAAAACAATAATCACAGAAGCATGGAGGAAAATCAATGCAGAAATTACAAAAACTCAATAAATCTATATCAAGATGTCCAAAAGTTGTTGTGGACCACTAAAAGATATCCTACTAAGTTCTAAATTAAGAAAGAAATACAATAATTAAAGCTATGTTGAGATTTTTGTTAAGTGTTCTAAGACTTTAGTGGCGTAATTTTTCAGGAGCTTTTTGATTATTAATTTTTAAAAATAATAGTTATACAATTTTAAAAAAAATAATTATGTCATTCCACCAAGAACAAGTTACAGATATAAAAAAATTACAATTCCAAAATATTAATTTTTATTAGTCGGAAACAATAAATTTTATAGGAAATTGCAAGTGTACGAACACTTTTTGGGTTCACAGAGATTAGATTTTGATTCATAACACAGATAGAACTAAATAAAACATGTTCTGAAATTTTAAATTCAATATCTTAAAAATATTTTGTGTAGGGATCAGCATCTGGTTTTGTTAACTCCAATTCCAGTTTACTAATTATGCTATAACTTTGCTTCTAGATATCATAGAAACAAAAATAGAGTGTTTTTGGAATCTTAAATGTATAGTCTTTAAAATAAAAACACAAAAGTAATTTTTGAAAATTTTCACCAAAACTGCGAATTTTGGGTAGTCACATATCTTAATGAAATTTACTTGATTCATAATAAGTCACATTGTTGATTTTTTGGGCACTTGCTTATAGGCCAATAATAATTTAAGTATTCCTTTGCTACATTGGAATAGTTTTATTTTCATATTGAACTTTAAAATAGCTTGCATGTCTTGAAAAACGCAAGCCTACAAAATAAATTTTTGTTTTCAATTAGTAATCTTTTTAAGAGACTAATTTCTTGTAGATTTTAAAGAACTTTTCTAGCTCATTGGTAAACTTATAGAAATTGTCTTAAAAGTTCTCATAAAGAAATTATTTCAATACATTTATTTTATGGTACCTTTATTGTGACTATAGTGTTTTGTTTATTTGGATGAAAATAAATGAAGTATATATATCAGATTCTTTATACTTAACCCAATATAAATATATTTTATGCTTTTACTCATTAAAGAAAGGTAGAGAAAAATTATGTTTTTACCATAAAATCTGGCATATCATGTATACCATCGTATTACATGCACTTATACTTTCAAGTAGCAATTTTTAATTTTTATGTTTATTTGCTGAGAATGTGCACCCCCATTTTCATGAAGAAACCTGAGATGTATGCGAGTCATGCTCTTAAAGTTTGAAAGTCATTTATTCTAAGCTTTAGTAAAAAATAGTATACATCTAGAAGTGCAACCCTTTAAGTTCATAAGGAATGCCATTTCTTTTAAATAACCATTATTTTGATCTATGTAGAAATCGAATTTTTTTTCCTGTGCTCACATTTTTTAAAGCTCTTATTTTTATACCTGGTATACAACGTGCACGCATAAAATTCAATCTTATTTTTTGTGTTAAAAGTGTGCACCATACACCAGATTTTACGATACATATTACCACAACAATGCCAATGTTCAAAGTAACGTACCAAGTTGGTGATTTTGCATGTGTCGTATGCGCCAGATGACTACCATGTGTTGTATTACATATAATTTCACCAATATGGTTGCAATATTATGAAAGTACCAAAAATTAATACAGCTTGGGTACAAAAACTCCTGTATGCAGGTATGTTGTACACAAGTGAAAAAACATAAATCTTGGTATATATATATACTTACGTATTATCACAACCAATTGGTGACATTATATGAAACAAAGCACCTGTTTGCCAATTCAGCACGTTCAACACACAGGAACTCGGAGGGTACTTGTGTATTTTTGCGACAATCGCTGACTCTAAATAACTCGCTGAGTTGGCCACCCCGATTTCCTATGTGTGGTACACACTGAATTGGCTGCCAGGTGCTTCATTTCATATAATATCGCTAATAGGTTGCAATAAGACGCAATTACCAATCAGGGTTGCCAACTTGGTGTGTTATTATTAGATTTGGCATTTGTTGTGATAATACGTAATTTGTTCAGTCTGACGTATTTGAAGCACAATTAATTTAAATTATAGTTTTAAGAAACATGCTTTTTTATCAAACTAAAAAGTAAGAAATAAATCTTATATAAGAATAAAATGATTAACTAGAAAATTAATGTCATCGTGGTAAAGGCGTGGGGTCCTCTGTACTACATTTTTACACAAACTCTGCATTTTGGAATAGAACTATATAGTAAGAAATTGTAACAATTGATATTGAGCACCCCACTCTTTTAAATGCAGTTATTATTTTTCCAGTTTCAATTTTATTTTTTTCTGCTTTTTTCTTGGCATTTCTAAATACCTTTTGTTCTATTTCTTTAAATCCTGGCATTCATATTTTTCTAATTGATTTTCTATAAAAAAAAGTACTTATGTTTTTGCTTCTTAATGTAATTCCTTTTTTGCCAGGAATAAGCCATTCTCTTAAATTATTGTCATGTTGAGTTCTTAGTGGGAGACCATCATCATTGTTTCAAAACCACTTCTAAAAGATGTTTAATGTGTAGTGTACTGATAACAAATTAGTTCCTGTATATATTGTTCCAATGTGTGGTATTTTTTTAACTGTTGTTTTTATAAATGTGAAATTCAGGTAGACGTGCAATATTTATAAAAATTGTATTTTTTAAATCTTTTATCTTGTTTCTAAATTATGAATGCTTTATTTTTAATTTGCACTAATTTCATTTCTGCTTGTTAGTACAAATCTTGATTTTTAATGTTTCCACTCATAATTTGTTTTAAATTTTGCATATAGCTCTGAAATTTTAAAAAAATATT
>BMAO01004449.1:127703-177689 GCA_019973975.1 Trichonephila clavata
TTTTTTGGTTCGCAGAGGTTGCTTCTCCATTTGTTATACACACATGGGCTTTTTGTAAAATAAAAAAAAAATCCTCAGTGCCATTCTAAATTCGAAACAATCGATCGATAAGTTATAAGTAAATAAGTTGTTTAATTATTAATACACATTTTTTCACAAATTCTTATTTCATGTAATGGACCCTAGAAATACAATTTTTTTTTATATCTCTGAAACTATGGTATTCATATAAGTTTTCAGGAAAATGGGTGGAATTTATTAATACCGAGGAAAATATATCAAGAAAATCAGGAAAATTAATATGAAATTATTAATACTGAGTTTTTCATCTCGATCTATAGACGATGTGCGTCGCCATTCAGAGGAATGAGAAATGCTTCTGTTGTGTGAAATGTGTGAGGAGAGAGAAGAGGGGTGAAAAAACTTGACCATTCACGTCTCGTGGACACGAACTGTTGCTTGAAGGAAAGGAGGAGGAGACGACCCACGTGACTGCACTTCGAAAAGAAGTCTTGACCTGCCAATCCGGGATTTCTTTGGTCATGACTTGACTTTTCGCGCTTTTGATTCTGCGATTTTATGAATTGTTGATGGTTTGCTATTGGTGTTCAGGCCCCCAAACGCGTGAGTTTATTTAGGGAATGGATTGAATGAATGTTGCCGCCTTTTACAGTTAATCCCTAAATTAAGTACTTGGTTTATTTATAGAAAGAGAGAGGGGGGGGGGAAAGATTGATATTTTTTAAACAAATTACATATATTTTTTAGACGAGATCGACAGCTGAGCTGATAGCCAATTTACTACTCTTTTAACTACGTCCCGTAAAATTCTTCTGTGCAAAATTTTTCAAATATCTGTTCCAACAACGGAGAAACTGCGTTATTTGAAAAAAAAAAAAAACTTTTCTCGAATAAAATTTTAAAAGAAATTACTCATTGGTATAACCCTTTAAGACCCGAAATATTTTTATCTTGAAATATATTCTTCTGGTTATCAACGCTACACTGTTCCCAATAACACTGGAAAAATTAATACAAAATTTTTTGCCCCCCCCCCCGGAACGTTGAAACAGTCAACTGTGAAATTTTACAATGAATACATTTTTCACAGTTCCTACTATTAGTTCATTCTCTTCCTATATATATATATATATATATATATATATACATATATATATATAATATATATATATATATAAATATATATATAATATATAATAATATATATGTATATATATATATAATATATGTATATATATAATATATGTATATATATATAATATATGTATATATATAATATATGTATATATATATATATGTATATTATATAATATAATATATGTATATATATATAATATATGTATATATATATATATGTATATATATATATAATATATGTATATGTATATATATATATATATATATATTATATATAATATATATACACTCATGTCCATAAATTAAGGATAATGAAGTTCAGGCAAAGAAAGAGACAGAAGCAAAACAAATTTGACTTATTTGTAAAGTCTATTTATTAAACAAAAGGTAAAGAGCAAAAAAGATGCTATATGTTTGACATAAATAATAAAAGTTGCGATTTTTACTCCCTGGAGCAAATTTCAACAAAGAACCTATTTACAAAAAAAACAGTATAACATGGTTAGTATAATTGTTAATATGGAATATGTCTCCCGGACGATGCAATACAGGCCTTACAACGCCTATGCATGCTGAGTATCAAATTATCAATCTGATCTTGCGGAATATTACACCACTCATCAAGCAATGCCCTCCGAAGTTCCGGTAGACAGATGCGAGGGGGTTGACGGGCTGCAATTCGTCGGCAATTCGTCCCACACATGCTCTATTGGATTCAAGTCCGGTGAGTATGCTGGCCAATCCATAGGTGTGATATCCTCCGATTGAAGGCATTCGTCTACAATGTTTGCACGGTGAGGACGGGCGTTGTCATCCATAAACAGAAATTCAGCACCCATGGCGCCCCGAAACAAACGTACATGTTGTTCCAGAATGACATCCCGATAGATGTGGCCTGTCATCGTTACACTCTGAACATGCAGGTCAGTTCTGGAACCAAGAATAATTCCTCCCCAAACGAGCCATCCGGCACCACCGTAACGGTGTCGTTTAATGGTGTTCTTTTGGTGGTAACGGGTACCTGGCGTTCTCCATATGCAAGTCCGGCGAGAATCAGACTGCAAACTAAACCTGGACTAGTCGTAAAACATCACACGAGACCACTGTTGCGGTGTCCACAATGCTTGCTCTCTACTCCAGGTTAATCGCAGGCGACAATGATTTGCGGTAAGGGGAACACATCTGACAGGCCTACGAGCATATAGACCAATGTGTACTAAGCGTCTGTACACGGTCTGCCTTGAAACTGTCGTACCGGTAGCTGAAGAGAGCTGACGAGATAGGTCTGATGCTGTGCTCCGTCTGTTTCTTTTGGCAGTATCTGCCAAATACCGGTCCTCATTCGGCGTTGTAACTCGGGGGCAACCTGTGCTGTAACATCTACTCACATCACCATCATTTAGGAATCGTTGCCAAAGCCTGGAGATGACACTCTGGGCGATTCCAAGTTCTTCGGATACTTCCAGCTGGGTACGTCCACATTCCAGTCGTCCGATAATTCTACCACGTAAAAAATCCTCCACATGCTTCCTTTGTCCCATAACTATGCGGTTATAGCACTGAAAGGCTTTTAAAGCGCTTGTGAACAATTTTACTTCTTTGCCACCATTCCTTATATACTCCTCTCTTACACTGTCGTCATTGTGACGTACAATCCACGCCATCTGGTGGTTTCCTGTAATTTTCATATTCTTCTTCAAGATGTGTGTGATAATTCTAAGTAGATAAGAAATGCCGATTCTGCTGTAAAGGTCGGCAGGTGGTCCAGGCGGGGCAGAGATGAGTTGTTTTCATCCTGCTGTTGAGTTGAGTTGTTTTTCACCTGCTATTGAGCTAAGTTGTTTTTCACCTGCTATAGTTTTGGTTTTCGAGGTGCAGGCTACGTAGGTAGGGGTTGAGTTGAGTTGTTTTCTCCTACTGCTAAGTTGAATTGTTTTTTTTTAATGTGTAAAAAATTTAAGTATAGAATGTTAAAAGGGCTCATGGCGCCACCTATTGATTAAAATATACACTAATTATTATATTGAAAAATGGTTGAAAAAAATAACACTCAAATAAAAAATAAATCTGGATTCAAACTCGCAGCCTCAGTTCAAAATGTCTCCATAGGACAATCGTTTTTCAGTTACGCTAACCACTGTCCTATGAAGGCATACAGACCTGAAGAAAACTTAGGTTTATATAATCTAATGAATTTAAGTTTGACGGTGCTGCAGATGGCGACATTTTTTAAAATCATTTTCGTAATTGAAATGAAATAAAAAAATATTTACATTGTTTTGATAACAAATGTGATGTAGTGTACTCGTAATCTGTGTGAACGGGTTACGATTTAACTTGTCTTAGCTTGTCTCATCTTGATTCTACAAGATGGCTGTGGAATGTTTTAAATCGTTTTCTTGAATATTTTTTATAATAATCTTTTTTTGAAAAAAAATGAGCACTTTTTATTATTGGAACTTATAAATTATGTAACTGAAGAATTTTTGGAAAATCTTTGCTTAGATAATATTTTAAGAAAAGTAAGAGAAATGTTATATCCACCTGATTATTTTGAATATTATGAGGATCTGAATAAAATGATTTTTTAAATGTTTAATTTCAGTTAATTTTTTATTTATATTGTTTGTTAGTTTTTAATTTATGTTGAAATACTTTCTTTTTAAAAATAAGTGTGGGTATATTTAAAAAAAAATTTCTCAGAATGTTTAAGCGTAAATGATATTTTAAATACATTTCATACAAAAGTAAGAAAGAAAAATACTGTATAAATATTTTGTATAAGTTTCTGACAAGATTTGGCTTTAAAAAGTTTATTTTTATAAATCTGAAAAAAATTGGTTTTTTTTTAATACGGTTATATTGTTAATTTTATTTATACTGCTTTCTAGTTTAGTTTATGTTGAAATAGTTTCATTATAAAAGATAAATATCAGTATATGTTTTTCAAACAAATTATCTATGTTAAGCATAAGTGATATTTTAAATATATTTTGTATAAAAGTAAGGAAAATTTATGTTTATGTTTTTTAAAGCAAACTCTTTGCCTTTTCCAAAGAGTATAATTTGTATAACTATTCATTGCAATAACCATTTAGTTTAATTATTTTTTTCTTAATTGAACAGAAATAAAAGAAATATTTATTATACATTATTGTAATAACAAATTGTAAATTTTATTCGGTATAATGATTACACATACACAGTAAAGATTCAAAGTATAAATTGTTTGTTTTAAAAAAAAAACATCATTTTGTACTACGTTTAACATTACAATCGCTTATTTATATTACAGGACAACAACAAGTTGTAAAATTGAATTCAGCATAATGATTACACATGTACAGTATAGATACAAAGTAAATTGTTTACTTACAAAAACAGCATTCTGTATTCCATTTTACATTACAATCTTTTATTTACAATAAATCACATTATTGTGTCATCACTGGATTTTATGCCATACTGTTCATCGAATAGCTCTAAATTCGTCAGCGACAAATGTCCATGGGCAAGAGTAGTAATGCCATCACCATTAACAAACCTTTTATCATCTTTATAGGACAGAGCAAGTTTGTTTTGCTTTATGGAGTGCATTGCAAGAAATTTGGACCTAATTAAGTTCATGTCAGCATATTTTAATTTCTGATTAAAAAGACAAACTTTCTAGTCCTCAAATGTTATTTTATTTTTTAAAGTTTGTTTTTTAATTCCTTTTAACCACTTTTCAATCTTATGGTTAGTTTTGTAGGCATACATTTTCGATTTTAACCCTACATATTCTGTCATAATATTTCCTTTGTTTTCATCTTTCATTTTCCCGATGACTTTTTTGTTAACTAGAGGTAAATTAAGGTATTCGAACACGTTGAAAATGACCAAATTCAGTAAAGACAGATATTTTTGTTTTTTATTTTATTGACTAGAGCTATCTTTTGACTTTACGAAATATACTTTATTTTGTTTCTACACTACCTAGAGGCCAAGTTACAATCAATTTTATAAAGTTAGAAAAACCGGAAGTGTGGGTTTTTGATCTACCAGAAGTGTGCATTTAAATTGCTCAAAATCTATCATGGCGAGTCTGATAACTCAAAATATTAGGCATGTATTTCTATAAAACTTTTTAAACCTGATATTTACGTTATTTTCTAGAGAATGTCCTAAAATATGTCTTACTATATGAATACTTTTTGAGTTATTGCTTGTTCTTTAAATAACGCTCTCATAAAAAATGTAATATTTCTTATAATGTTTACTCAGTCATCTCTAAAATTTTCAAATTTTAATAAAAAATTAAAATTTTAGTACATTCTCTAGTTAAATGTATCTAGTTTGTTTTCGTAAAACTTTTACTAATGTGTGTTTATTGCTTTTTTCTCTAACTGCTTTGAAGTTTTTCAAAAATATTGCTAAAATTTCACTTATAATTGTGATTTTTTCAAAATTAAAGTAATTTATATTAAATTTTGATAGTTAAATAGTAATATTTATTGGTATTGAGTCTTAAAAGAGCATTTATACAGTTTTAGTATGCTATTTTGTTAAAAAGTACTCCGAACGTGTTCGGATACCTTAAAAATGTTATTTTTGTCATAGTCTGAAGTGTCATATAAGTTAATATGGTCTTTCATGTCACTATAAAAATCATCAGTCTTTATTTAACATATAAAGGAATCGGTGTCTGTTGAATTTTTTTCAAGACTAACCCTAATTTTAAATAAAGCTTTAAATTTGAATAATGGAGAATATATTTGGTTTTTGGTTCCAAAGTAGTTAAAAGTCTAGGTTCTCTACAATTAGGTGAGGGTTTATTTTCAGGGGCAAGGGGAAAATCTAAATATTTGTCATGCAAACCGGAAGGGTAGTCAAGATCCACTTCCAAGATGTAACCTACATCTGAGTCATCTGATAAGTTTAAAATATCCTGTTCAGTTAAATTGCCATCACTCCAAACAAAATCTTTTAAGGGTAGATATTTACTCATCGCGTAACCGTACAAATTATTTGCGTCAAGATACATTAAATATTTTATCTCCTCATCTGGATTAAAATTAGGCATATATTTGTTGTTAGCTATAGCATAACGATTGCAACACTGACTTATACCTCCTCTTACATCATTTTCTATAAAAATGTCGCATGTCCTAATCTGTGAACAGTTCGATAGCTACTTTAGTATGTAATAGCATAGCATCCCACGATAAAGCTGGGGTGGTAAAGTACCAACAAGGATCAAGTTTATAAGTTTGCATGCATATTTTTCTAAAGTTTTCAAAGAGATCAGTTAACAATAGGACATCTGTTTTTACATATAGATCACAGTATTCACCAAGATTATTTAAATGAAACTGATTAAACATTTTACAGGCGTGATTATATTCCTCTACACTTATAGCCTCTTCATTTAGTTTATTGTAAAATTTACTAATAGGTGGCTAACAAGTATCTTTACATTTTCCAAAACTGTCAAAATAATCATAGGGAAAAACTCCTTTTTCTTAAAAGTAAATCTATTTGTTCTGAATCAAAATAATGTTTCATGTATTTAAACTCATCTTTTTTTAATGTTTTTATCAAGGTTTCCAAACCAGAGGACATGAATTTGAAAGAATCTAAAAACCTTAACTGAAAATCGTTTTAAATATTTTTACTGAAGGAAATATATTTTTCTTTAGTGTTCGGAATTAAATTAATTTGTTTTTTATCATATCCCGGCTCCTTAATAAAAATATGAGCCTGAAAGATTATGGAAAAAATAGGAAAAAAATTGGGGGTTTTCATTGCTAAATTGCAAGTAATTACAACAAGGACCATTAAATTTTTGAGTAACATGATTATGATCCCTAATCTTAATATTGTTTTTGCGATAGGTTTGATCACAAACATAACAATTTTTAGCATTATCATACAGTTGCTTTTCTGATTTGGTAAGATTTAATAACGGTTTGGGGTTTTTATAAACATTTTCAATTTCTATTGCATCTTTTTCTAGCTTTCCAATAAAAATATTTGGGGCACCTCTGTATACTACTGGATCTTTGTAATGACCCCCTTGATAACTGATAAAATAACAAAAACCTATTGGGACATGTTTTTCATAAATATGGGTAAAGGAAAAGTTTTTTTGGGTCAGGACAACAAGTATCAGTTTTCATAGTTACACACTCAAAATCCGCATACACAAAAAAAGGTATTTTCAAAGAATGCTGAAAATTTTTAAATTTTAAAAACTTACTTGTTTCTGACGGCATTACTACCCTTGCAGGACTTTTATCCACACACATCTCATTGTGCCGAAGAAGTTTGTATTCCGTTTCGAAAGCACTCCAGTGGTTAGCGTAACTGAAAAACGATTGTCCTATGGAGACATTTTGACCTGAGGCTGCGAGTTTGAATCCAGATTTATTTTGTATTTGAGTGTTATTTTTTTCAACCATTTTTCAATCTAATAATTAGTGTATATTTTAATCAATAGGTGGCGCCATGAGCCCTTTTAACATTCTATACTTAAATTTTTTACACATTTAAAAAAAACAATTCAACTTAGCAGTAGGAGAAAACAACTCAACTCAACCCCTACCGCGTAGCCTGCAGCTCGAAACTCAACAGCAGGAGGAAAACAACTCAACTCTGCCCCACCTGGACCACCTGCCCCGCCTTTACAGCAGAATCGGCATTTCTTATCTACTATTCTACAGGTGAAATTTTTATTTTAGAGTTCAATTTCGGTGATTCTGAATTATCCTTAATTTATGGACATGAGTGTATATGTATATGTAATTCACAAATATACACAAAATAGTTATTAACCTAAGATAACTTGTCAGTATATTAAAAAGTATTAGCCACAGTAGGACTATGGCAAACTCCTGGCCTTAGGGACCAGGATTGCAGGTTTAAACAAAATTTTGCGGCTGGCCAACTTTCGCCTGTGTTTGCCAATACTTTGGGTCATAAGGAAAGTAAGAAATGTCTAGAGAATGTTTAGTTATTACAAATAAAACCACAATTAATATAAAATGATAAAGTATTATGGATTTTAAAATCACTAGTATATTTTAAAATCCATGCTAAAACAATTAGATGAAAAAACTTACCACTTGAGTGCAGCAATAACCATTTTTCCCGCGCGACAGAAAGGAGTAAAATTATTGTAAATTAATATTAAGGTTATAACTACTATGATTTTCTAAAATTACCTTAATAATATTATAGATATCAATGTGTGGAAATGAAAAGATAAAGTGTCATAACTATAAACTGAATAAATATATTTATTTCTAAAAAATTCTAAAATATCTTTACTATTTTTAATTATAGCTTTATTACATCGTTTATCCATGCAGTTTTGTACAATATTATGCAGCTTTTTACCTACAGTAGTGATATATGTTTTAAAAACCATTTGTTACCGTCCTAAATTTAATAGGAATTTTATGGAATTTATGTGTTAAAAATATATAGGGAAAATTAATCTCATGAATGGAAACACCCAATTTTCTAAAAACTTTGTTTAAACCTGCAATTCTGGTTCCTAAGGCTAGGAGTTTGCTCTAGTACTACTTTGGCTAAGACTATTCTATCATGACTATAGTTACCTTAGGTTTATAACTATTTTTTTGTATATTTTTGTAATATATATATATCGGGAGCTAATTTGTTATCATTGCACTACGCACCAAACAACCTGTAGGCGCGATTTTGAAATTGTTTTAACTAAGATTTGGCATCCAATAGTTTTCAATCCAAGATAGTGGTCTCACACTAAAAACCCAAAATGTAAATAATTAAAAAGAACCGCTTATTCTTGATAAAAGGGGAATTACATTAATTTAAAAAAAAAAAGCAAAAATGTAAGGTTTTTAGTAGAAAACCAGTTAGAAAAATGTGAGTAGCTGGATTTGAATTGAATTGAATATTGAAAATAATTCGAATAATTTTCAATACATCCAAAAATTCCAAGCTTTATTCGTTAATTTTATTGAACTAGGAATGTTTGAATTACATTAATTAAAAATAAAGTTGAAGTAAAATTTTCTGTCTTTGAAAAAATAATTATTTCTGATAGATTTACTATTCTTGCCTTGCAAATTTACATTGCAAACATCTACAAAAAAACATACAGCCGTCAAATTATTTAACCTTTCTGTGAACTATTTTCACTTTGCTGCCATGCTTATCACATTTCATGATGACAAAAATAAGCAAAATCTCAATCAAGAATAAGAATTAAAAAAAAAAAAATTAGAAGACAAAGACAGAAAGTGCCAATTCGTTATTCCTTTTAGTCCGTACAAATTGAAAGGGTAGCCCTAATATTCTTTTAATAAAAGAACTTAGTACTCACCAATAATATTTGAAATATCCATTTATGAATAAATGACAGAAGACTAAAATTGCAGTCTAGACAACACTAAGCATGGAAATCTGTAAGTTTGTGAAAAAAAATCTAGGATTAATAAGGATACTGCTATAAATATAAATCAATAAAAAAAACTCTTTTTAATATATTATAATAATAATATCAAGCAATATAAATAAAAAATAACAATAAATAAAACTACAAAAGAGAATAAAAGTAAAAAAATATAACAATGAAAAAAATATGGAGGGCAACCACAGAACCACAGTTATAAATATTTGTAGCCATATTGTAATGTTATCACCCAACTTCACGAGTGTCAACAACAACATTTGGTATGTAGTGTGTGGGGGTGTCGTCCTAATCGGCACCCCTCGCTCTCCGACTTGCCTGTCTAAAAATGTGGGGGAAACAAAGCATCACCAGCAACTTCTATAATAACAATTAGTTTTATTTCTCTTCACACTTAAACAATCACAAGTGAAACAATAAAAGGAAAACTAATATTAATATACACTCATGTCCATAAATTAAGGATAATTCAGAATCACACAGAAATTGAACTCTAAAATAAAAATTTCACCAGTACAATTATCACACATCTTGAAGAAGAATATGCAAATTACAGGAAACCACCAGATGGCGCGGATAGTACGTCACAATGGCGAGAGTGTAAGAGAGGGGTATATAAGGAATGGTGGCAAAGATGTAAAATTGTTCACAAGCGCTTTAAAAGCCTTTCAGTGCAATAACCGCATAGTTATGGGACAAAGGAAGCATGTGGAGGATTTTTTACGTGGTAAAATTATCGGACGACTGGAATGTGGACGTACCCAGCTGGAAGTATCCGAGGAACTTGGAATCGCCCAGAGTGTCATCTCCAGGCTTTGGCAACGATTCCAAGATGATGGTGATGTGAGCAGATGTTACAGCACAGGTCGCCCCCGAGTTACAACGCCGAATGAGGACCGGTATTTGGCAGATACTGCCAAAAGAAACAGACGGAGCACAGCATCAGACCTATCTCATCAGCTCTCTTCAGCTACCGGTACGACAGTCTCAAGGCAGACCGTGTACAGACGCTTAGGGCACATTGGTCTATATGCTCGTAGGCCTGTCAGATGTGTTCCCCTTACCGCAAATCATTGTCGTCCGCGATTAACCTGGAGTAGAGAGCAAGCATTGTGGACACCGCAACAGTGGTCTCGTGTGATGTTTTACGACGAGTCCAGGTTTAGTTTGCAGTCTGATTCTCGCCGGACTTGCATATGGAGAACGCCAGGTACCCGTTACCACCAAGAGAACACCATTGAACGACACCGTTACGGTGGTGCAGGATGGCTCGTTTGGGGAGGAATTATTTTTGGTTCCAGAACTGACCTGCATGTTCAGAGTGTAAGGATGAGAAGTCACATCTATCGGGATGTCATTCTGGAACAATATGTATGTTTGTTTAGGGGCGCCATGAGTGCTGAATTTCTGTTTATGGATGACAACGCCCGTCCTCACCGTGCAAACATTGTAGACGAAAGCCTTCAATCGGAGGATATCACACGTATGGATTGGCCAGCATACTCACCGGACTTGAATCCAATAGAGCATGTGTGGGACAAATTGCCGACGAATTGCAGCCCATCAACACCCTCCCATTTGTCTACCGGAACTTCGGAGGGCATTGCTTGATGAGTGGTGTAATATTCCCCAAGAACAGATTGATAATTTGATACTCAGCATGCATAGGCGTTGTAAGGCCTGTATTGCATCGTCCGGGAAACATATTCCGTATTAACCATCATACAAACCATGTTATACTGTTTTTTTAAATAGGTTCTTTGTTAAAATTTGCTCCAGGGAGTAAAAATCGCAATTTTTATTATTTATGTCAAACATATAGCATCTTTTTTGCTCTTTACCTTTTGTTTAATAAATAGACTTTACAAATAAGTCAAATTTGTTTTGCTTCTGTCTCTTTCTTTGCCTGAACTTCATTATCCTTAATTTATGGACATGAGTGCATAAAGCGTTATCTAATCTCAATAACTTTAAGTATACCCGTCTACGTGAACTAGATAAGGAGAACAAGCGCTAAGGAACCGATAACTAATTCAATTTATCTTAAATCCTCAATCTCTAATAATTTAATCTCTTAGCAATTACTTCCTTAACTCGCGCTATGTTTGTGAATGAAATATTCCAATATTCACACTTACGTAACAGCTCCCTGGATCCTTCTATATTACATCTACAAAACCTAGACTTTATATCTTCAAACTAATTTGAATACCATGGTTTCTTCTTGAAAGGCTGTGAATTAATATGAATGCTTGCCCCAACGTTTCCCCAAGAGGATTAGTGGAAAAATGACGTGAAGAGATCCGTCACAAGTGTAACGATTTATCAAATTAGAACTTTAATTTTAATTCTCGAAAACGACAAGTTGTCTCCTTTCCCCACCAACCTGAAAATTTAATAAAAAACGTCCTTTAAGGATGGTTTCTATTACCTATCTTGTTTTTCTGGTTTTGTAATTCTATGGGAAAAAACTTTATAAAAAAAACCCTATCGTGGAACATAGCCTCCTCTAAGGTTATCATCCCCTCGTCTAATGTTACTCGTTTCTGGACGTGTTGCAGAGTTAATGAATTCAAAAGACATCTTTAAAAATAACTATATTTATTGATATTTCTTAATCAAGGAAGGTTATATATACACTATTCAAATATAAGAACAATAAAACACAGTGGAGAATGAGAAATGGTCACTAATTGCGGAACTACGAAATCTAAACTGAATCTACGAAAGATCAGCGCGAACAATTACAGCTAACACACGTACACGTATTTACAATTTTTAAATCACTAACCTGATTCTTAAACTTGGACAGGTCCGTCTTGTTGAGTGCTTTGGTTCAGGTTGGATTACATAAAAGCTAAACTTCACTCTTGACTTTACAAATTCAATCTTTAGCTCTTCAGCTTTGCTTATAACTTTACTACGACTAAATTCGTCAACGTCTGCTAGTTGATTTTCCGATGCTTCGATTCACTTCACTTTAAAAATCTACTTCTTTACTTTACAACTCTTTCTCATTTCATTTCATTCTCTCTCGTTAACTCGCGAAACCTGAACTTTTATAAAGTATCTCATTTGCATAAATCACGCTTTGGCTCCCGGTGGAGATTGGTTGAAATAAATAAAATTTGAAAGAATATTTAGAGGATTAGTTAGGAACCGTACAGATCCGTCAGAACCCAACAACCTCTTTCACATTTTCCCCAATGAATCAATCAAGGGCCAACTTTAGGACTAAGATTTCAAAATGTCTCATTACCTAAAAAAAAAAATCCTTCATCTAACCTTTCATCTGTTATAAAAATATTTATGTCAAAAAATATATTTTTCCAGCTAATACAGTAGAAATAAAAATACTAAAATCTTAAAATACCTGATAAAATGCAAAATATATAAAAGGAAAAAAGAATTACTTGTTTTATTATTATGGTGCTTTCTGTATGTCAGACTGAACATATTTCTTGCGTTTTTCCCCTCATGCACAACATACATGCATATATAGAAACTTTTGTACCAAAGTTGCATTGATTTTGGGTATTTACATATTATCGCTACCGTATTGGCAAGATTATATAAAAGGAAGAACATGTTTTTGTCAATTTAGCATGTACAACTCATGGAATATCAAGGTCGCCAAATTGGCGAATTATCTTGAACGTTGGCATTGTTGCGATAATATGTATATATATATATATATAAGTACCCTCCTTTAATAAATAAAAGCGTAAAATATATTTAATCGGGTTAAATATCAAGAATCTGATATATATCTCAATCATTTTCATCCAAATAAACAAAACACTATCGTCACATTAATGGTGTATTTAAAACCAGTAGATTAATATGTTTGTTTTTCTAGTGGGGCTTCCGATTTGTATTTCTACCTTTGCAGACTTAATACATTCCCCAGTTGGTATCACTATTTAGTGCGGCACAGTAAAGGCGATACCAATTGCCGCAAGCAATTTTCACGTTCTGTTTCCTCCCTAGAGGGAGGCTCCTGAGCTCTACCAATGCGAAGTTTGTTCTTAGGAATTTAATTCTGCCGATAGCATTCAAGCCAAACGGACACTTAAGGGATTTTTTACATGCCGCGTAATCACACGACATGGACGTTGTCGATTTGAAAATCTACCTACTTGGGCCGGGGTCGAACTCGCAACTTTGGGTGCAGAAGGCCAGGGACAAACCAACTGCGCCACCCACCCGGCTGAAGATTATGTTGTGAATTAAAACTTACTTTGACTGGGCTTGTATCTTTATTATTATAAAAAAACATGAATTTAATGTGATTTTTTAGAAATGTCACAATTGCTTCCAAGCAAAGCAAGGCATTTGGGTCATAAAAGCCTTTCTGCACTATTTTATAAGATAAATCGATACTTAGATATTATGGTAACAATTGTTAACGTTCAGGTGACTCGCCAAGTTGGCAATACCAATTTCGCATGTGCCGTGTGCACTGAATTGACAATAATATGCTTCGTTTCATATAATGTCACCAAAAGGTTGCGATAATATTTAAATACTGATGAATCTTAAACAATGCAGATCAATAATTAATAAGACAAAATATCCTTTAAATATTTGTAGTTAAGCTGATTTAATTTTTATACGTAATGTCTAAACCGAAGAGTAAAAAAAAACATTCTTGAAATATATTACTTTCAATTTTACTAACTAATTTTGATCATTCTGTAATTTCTGTTCACCTTTATTAAAAATAATCAAGGGAATGTCAGAGTCACAAAAAATTCGAGTCGAGGTTATACAATATATTTTGCTTTATTTCTGATTTTTTGCTTCTCTTTTGATACACTCGCGTAATATATGCATCTTGAAATAATGTTGTAGCGGTGAAGCACTCGAGCAGCAACTGAAATTTCAAGGGGAAAGAAATAGAATCGATAACAAACTCCCATAGTAGAAGAGCAAGCTACTTTGTCCCATCTTTCTCACCGCACTGAGAGACAATCCGCAGCAACGACCCTCCCCCCTCTCATACCTTGCGTAGAAGCAAAAGAAGAGAAAAAAATGTCCTTATTACTGTCGAGGGATTATCGTATGACAGTGACAGCTGTGTCAGCCACGTCTTCATTACGTAAATGTTCTATCCTCCCCAGTGAAAAGTGTTCTACTGCAGACGATTAATATCTGACACGGTGATGAGCTCCCGAATGATTTTTTATTTATGCCTCGTTCTTTTTCTTGCTCCATTTCTTATATGAGTAGATGCAATGCTACAAAACGATAAGAAAAAAATGACCAACCGGGATTCGATAAATGTAGCGAACTTTATTCATGCGAACAAATATATCCCTTTTTCCCCTCACACCGGTGATTTCAGACGGCCTCCCCCCCCCTCACCTTATGCAGTCATCTCAGACACACCCTTTCCCTCCTTCTTCATCATCGAATTGTCCGTTAACAATTAGACTAGCTGCATGGCCCTGCGTTGCTCGGGCTTTTACCTAGTGTATAACTTAACCCCCATTTTAATTTCCTCCTTCTTTCATGACGCCAGCACTTCGGTGTGGGTGTGTACACGTACGATGTGAGTGCATGGCCCGGCGTTACTCGGGCTTTCTCGTTTAACAATTTCCCTTCTCTTCACAAAATCCACTTCCAATATTATGTTTCGAAATTACTTTGACTTCTTTATTTCTTTCCCCTTCGCTTAGCCCGGCGTTTCATGGGCTCTTACTGAGTGGATAATTTAAAGAGTTCACCGATGTAATGGGTTCAAAAAATCAAATTCCTCCCCCGATCAATTACTTTTTTAACATATGTAGCATACGTTGGTAAAGTGATATTTTAAAACTCGAAACCTTTATAAAGAAGCAAGTGTTAGCAGAGCAGTTGTTCTGAGCGCTGAGTTGGCAATCGAAGGCTGGGCATATTGTATACGGTCGGCTTGATGCCATTGACCCTTCTACGCAATTATACGTTCATACAAATTTGTAAAAGTTTAAAAGGAAGCATCCATAGTTATTGAAAATTTCGTTGAACCTGTTTTAGTCTTCACTATCAGGCATCGCCGAATGAGGGTAAGTTAAGAATTTCATTGTTTTAATCGGATTTGAAACTCTAAACGCGTTTTTCTCAAAACTGAGTTTTTCAAACTTTCCTCCACCATATCTCAAGAACAGTTTGACTGATTTACTTTAAATGTATAGGGTAGACTCAGCACATATATATGTACCGAATGGACTACGAACATTCCCAAATTCAAAATATTTCTATTTTTTTATAACAAAAACATAAGGAACATGAAATTCGAAACCTTTTTTCTTCAGAGGTCTACCAAAAATTCAATTTCGATATTTTCTGTTGAGTATAATCCATTCTGTGCACATAAGCTTGTAGATTAAAACGCCGTTATTTTTTTTAAAATTTCAGATAAGCCAATCATCTGGAATCGTGGAGGAAGACAGCATCCCTTTTTTCGAGGCGGGTGTGTTCAGAACGCTATAACTCACGTTCTATTGGATATTTTTGGTATTCATACACATACTCTTAAAATACATATAAATAAATGATAAAAAAAATAAAGTTCTATCTTTTTACTGGTCGTCAAAAAAAATTCTCTAAAAATAGGCCGTCACATGGGTGAACCTCCTTAATCCCCATGGAAATTTCCTGTTTCCATTAGGACGATAGCACTTCAATGTGTGTGTACACGCGCGATGTGAGTGATTTCTATAACTATGTCGTTAAAATTCCCTTTTTCGAAATTTGTTCACTTCTTTCCATTGTGTGAGACAGGCTTCTTTCCCCTCCATTTAACCCGGCGTTGCATGGACATATTCGAATGCATAACATATTGCCATATATAGAAATTTCCCTTCCCTTATTAGTGTCAAAACTTTCTGGCATGTGTATGATTTCTAAATTAAGTAATTACTATTCACTTCTTCGAAATTTCTTCCACACCTTTCCGATGTCAGACACGTTTCTTTTTTCTCTCTATAGCCCGGCACTACATTTATTTTTTTAGTGTAGAACTATTCCCCCTTCCCCCAGATATAAAATTTATTTTCAAATTTCGATCAATGATAATAAAAAACAATATTACTTTATTTTTTAAAAAGTAAATGTTAAGGAACAAAAGAAAACTATTCTGATGCCGAGAGTAAAACAAAAACACTTTCATCCTTTTTTAATAATAGATAGTTTCTAAGAATCTAAAATAATAAATTAGATTTCAGATTTTCATTAATCAATTAATGTTTACTTATATAATGTATTTTTATCGAAAATAATAGACGACGTACACCGATTTAACGAACCCCTTTTTAATGAATTTTATCTTTTTCCGATTAAAATGAAGGCAAGAACCCCTATTTAACGAATAATATACCCCGAATTAATAAATTATTTAAACAGCCGAAAATTTTTTTATTAGTTTATATTAAGAAAAAATTTGATTTCTTTTCAAATGACGTGCCCTTTGTGTCCGGAACAGATAAAGACCTTTCTTGTGAACAGCAAATTTCCACGGGAAAGGCTACAGACCATTATTTGACTTTACAGGTGCAGATGAATCATGAGTGTAACTTATTGTGCGAGTTTCGAATAGGAAATGAAATTATTTCCCAGTATTTTTTAAATTATTGAAAGTAGTATAAATTTAAAATCAAAGAGGATTCATATTTGTTTTAAACCCAAAATGAAATCTGTGATTTATAGTAGAAATTTTTAAAATTACAAAATTTTACGTGTTTATTTAATTGTTGAATTACAATTGTGAGCATTTTTTGAAACAAAGTTTAAAAAAAAGTTTTTAATATTCAATTTTTTAAATCACTGATTTTAAAAGAGAACAGTATGAACTCTTTTTTAGTTCAGACAGTTTATTCAGCATAATTATAAGAAATTCATACATAACGATTGAAAAATTTCGATTAATTATTTACAGAAAACAATTTTTTTTACTTAAAAAAATGTTAATTTAAAGCAACATTCTGATATAATATATTACAAAAAACAAAGCATATTCATTATTTTAACAATAATTATTTTCTTAGAGCTTAAAATAATATAAGGGGTTTGTGTGTATGTGTGGTATTTTCATTTACCAATCAATTATTATATACTGGTAGCTTAAGTATAGTCTCAAAGAACTATAATCTCGTTTTATCAAGTAAAAAACAGATTATACAGTGTTTTCATTTCATAATTATTCTAGAAATGAATAATAGAAATCAATATTGCTTTAGTTCCTAAAAAAAATATATATTATTTCAAATCCATTTAAAAATTCTCACCGTTAATTATTGAAAGGACTATTCATTTCTTTATTGCGTTGCTTTTGAATGTTAGATTAAAAATATATAAGAATAAAAATGTAAAAAGCCTGGAAATTTATTTACATTCACTGTTCTAAAAATCATTCAAAAAGAAAATAATACTATGTGATAAAATTATATTTCAGAATTTTATTTTTTAAAGGTATTTTTCCCCTTTTCTTCTATAAATCATTCTTTAAGAATGAGAAAAACTATCAGTTATTATAAAAAAAAATAAGTCAATTTTTTAAAACATTTGTCTGTAATGAATTAAATACTATTATAGAAAGCAAATAACTTTAGCGAAGAGAGATCATCATAAAAGAGGGAAAAATATTCCCCTATTCTTCATCACTCAAAACTAATCATCTTTTGCTACAGCTAAGAGATTGACCTTGGAGACTTACAACAGCCGAGAAAGTTCTCTGATTCTCGCGCATCCACAAAGCCGTCAGAATGTCTTTAAAGTTTTCATTATTTTTGAGGGCTTGATTTTTAAATTGAAATTTTGAAATTCCACACATCGGTAATGAAAAATGATCCTTGTTAAATAAATTTTTTTTAAGAAACACCTTATTAGCATATTCTCGTAAAAAATGTTTTGGACGAAAAACACAAAAGCATTTTTTAAAATCCGTAATTTTTAAGCAATTTTTTCAATCTACGTATAGATTACGGATAATATTGTTCTACACACGCATAAAAGTTTCGTGCAAAATGACGAAGTTATTCAATATTGAGTTAAAATTTCGAGTATTTTTTAAAAAATCGTAAAAAGTTTTTGGCATTTAATTTTTATATGACTAATTCAAAAAGAAAAAAAACATAAAATTATTTTTCAAAACATCGTTTTAATAACACGAAAATAAATTCATACGCAACGATTTAGAAATAATTTTCATAAAAACGTATAAGTTTTAACACATTTTTGAAAAAATCGTAAAAAATAGAAAATATCATTATTTTGTAAAAAAATTTATACCGTATAGTGGAAAAATAAATTATCTTCCCAATTCTGTAACTATTTTTAATCTGATTTCAAAAGCAAAAATTGGATGGCTATTTTAAAATGGTCGAAAAAGTCGGACCTTCGCTCGGCCGAAACGGAATTGAAGTTTAGCGAAATAAATCACCCACAGGGGTAAAACAATTAGACTTTTTAAAGTTTTTATTTAATATCGTTTTAACTAGTTGCAATATCTGAATATAATTAGTCAATACGGCTTCCTCGGATCATTCCCGATCTTTTGGTACCTTCCGCGAGTTTCTGCGTGGTGCGGTTTTGTGAGAAGATAGACGCACACAGATAGATACAAACGTTTGCTTACCTTCGGATTTTAATAGTGTAGATAGCCTTCTTCAACGAAAAGACAAATTTTTTAATAACATTCAATTTTGAAAAAAGAATGTCGTTAGACTTTTTTTAACGCGACTTGAATGAAATGCGTGCCTACCTGAATGAGACTTTTAAACTCGGTAAGCAAACATTGATGGATTGATTACACAGGGTGATTCATAAAGAAGTTTTAATGCACTATAAATCACCTGTAACATAACTTAATCGAATTATTTAATGTTTTGTTAGACCCATGTTCTCTTTGGAAACTCTTAGTCATACGTTCATCGGGTAATCCATTTCCTCCAAGTTGAGATAAGGTCCATTAACAGCGGTTGTGATGCGCTGTTTCTTCCCTGCTACATCAACAGTAAGGGTAGCGACCTTTACGCATCCCCACTGTGAGGATTTCTGGGTGGCCATTGGGTCAGTGGCATGTTGAAGTCCACTACTCGTCCAATCCAGTAAGATCTCGCACATTGGCCTACCAGTGGGGGAGTGTGCCGTCCAAAGGGAGAATAAAGTTTTCAATGTTGTTGTGCAACTGGGGCATCAACCGAAGAGTTCCATAAAAGTGTGTTCTGTGGCATTTTGCTAAATTCAAGAACATAAACGCCTTTTCTAAAGCAAACACCACCATTTTGACTACCACATGACACGCATGCTGTTGACCACACCACTTTGGTCTGGGGTTAGAGACAAATCTACCTTGCGGTTAATTGAAGTGGGGCTTGACTTTCATTGTTACTGTTTTACAGCACCTGGAAAGTGTCTTTATGAACCACCCTTCTTTACGAGTCTCAAGCAGCGTGAAGGCTGTCGGTGGTGGACATCACACGAGCTGTGGCATCCCATTCTCCAAACTTGAGTCCCGCTAGATTTAACCCTTCTACATAAGAGGGCCTCTTGTGGTGCCAAGACTCGAAACCCCCGCAACAAGAAACAACACCGGCTGCAAGTTCGCGATCAGGATCACTCGGCTTCCAAGAGTCCTGTCGAGTTATAAAAGTGGAGAGAGTCGAAATTTCGACCTCAGATCTCTGAACGAGTACTAATAACATTGAACTAATGAAACACATATTTATTTAACGAGATTCGCGTGTTAAAAAAAAATTACGTTAAAATGAAAACTGTTGAATAGGTTTTCCTAAAAAAGATAAACTAATAAAATGAATACAATTAACATCTATAGAACTGATGATCAGGAAAAGAAAACCTAATTTCGTCCACATTATGCCGGAATAAATACCCATGGAGTGTTTAGTATATTTGAAGGGATTTTTTTTTCTCTCTTAAAATATCTCAGCGTTTGAAACTTTGCTCTTCATTTAGTTGTTATATCTTTTTTCACAGCACAGCTTCTAAAACTGAAGTATTTATTTTTCTTTCCTGCAGAAGTACAAAATTCTGAGAAAAATCGCATAAAAGTTACTCTTTTCTTAATGTTTTTATAAATTTTCTTCCATCAGGAACTTTGGTATTTTGCCAACGAGAAGTGTTAAAACCATTTTGAGATACCTTGGATTTATTTCTGGGTGACCTTCAATTTGTGTTTTGTCAAATAAAAACTTCCGACAAGGAACTTTTTTAAAAAGAAGTCAGTCTCGGACCGCTCGGAGCAGCGAAAGAAACTTTCGAAACCACTTTTTGTGCTGACCCCGAATGCAATTAACTGCAGCGACCCAGCTCAAAACTGAGATTTCGCCGCTGCTGTCATTTGGCGAAGAGCCGCGTTTCTCTCTCACTCCATTTAACAATCTCGAAAAATAAACCGAAATAAAAAGAGAGAGAGAATCTAGTGTCCGCAGTGTTTTCGAGCGAATCCAAATTTGCTCGGGGGTCGCGCGAAATGAGAATTTTTTGTCTTTAGATTCTTCTTTGAAACTTTTAGTATCGAATAAGAAAAAAAAGAAGTGACGTTTCGCGAGGAAATAAAGAGAGTGAGAAGTCGTGCTTACCGTCGGTTAAGGACTTCTTAGCCGGAGGGTGCTCGCCTTCCAACTGCCTCCCAAAGTTTAGAGAGAGAGAGAGAAGTAAATAAAAAGTGCTGCTGTGGACACATTTTCTGGCGAGTGCAGAAATCGATCTTCAGAACAATCTTTCTTCCAGTGCTACGAGACAAGCTTCTTGTTTCTGCTCGTGTGTTTTCCTTTAATCCGTGTCTTCTTTTACTGTAGGACCTCCGGAGCGGAACAATGGGGATAATTACATCTAAAGAATTCGCAAGTGGATCGGACATGACCACCAGCTAATGGGGGATTATTTCAGTTGAGTCGTAGGGTCAAATCATGTTTCTCTTAAAGTCTCATCATCTAGCTGTGCTTATGCTTTTAAAATATGTTAGTTCTTAAATCTCCTCGTTGACTTGGTGTGCAAGTTGGAATACCTGTGCAGGTGTAGTCCTCGCCCTTTGTCACTTGGAAGTTCAACGTCAATAGACAACCGAATAAGAGTTAAAATTGTATATGCACAAGACTGAATTCTTTTAAAGTTTCTTTCTTTGGGAATATCTTAAGAATATGTAAAGGAAATTTTATTCGAACAAAAATTCTCTACGGGACCATGATCTAAGCTCTTCTAGGAACCGGTCGTTTGGAAGCTAATCTTTTGTCCCCTCTCACTCTATCTCTCCCCAATTGGTCAGCAGTCATCCATCTTAACAGCAACCGCTGGATATTTCATAGAAACAGAGACAATGTACTCCTCCCTCCTTTCATTACACATCAAGACTGCACCCCCTCGTTTTACTTTCATTTTCCTCACTTATTTCACCCTTTCTCTTCTGGTGCAGGGCGGAGGCATCCATCAGTACCTGTGCGTGATGCGTCGTGCATAAATCAGCTTCAGCATTTATCGGCGCTAACATTATTGTTAATCACGGCCTAAGGGAATTTTTGTAAGTGTGGAAGGGTGGGTGTGCAGTGGGTATTGTGAGGTGAATGATTATAGATTCTGAAATTTGGTTATAGAAGTATTTGTGCTGGTGATACATGATTTATAGGACACGTTTCCTCTTTTTCTGATACCTAACGCCCTGTGACGTTTGAAACAAATAAAGGTAATGTGATTTGATAAATAAAAATTTACTTTTAATTAAGTCAGCTATATTATTTACATTAATTTACAACTTATTGCAATTAGATAATTTTAGAGTGACGATTTCTATTGCTTTGTGAGGGTGGAGTCTTGCGGTGACCGTTCGCCACCAAGTTTTCGCTGGAATCCTCTTTTCTCTCCCGGCCCTCTCTAGGATGCGCGGTTGACCACCGCGCGTTGGCGTCTTTTTTTTTTCGCTACGTCCGCGGGATATATTAACAAGTGCACTTGTGGTGATCAATTCTCCTAAAGAAACTGAGCCAGCCGTGTAGCGGGAAGTCACAGGTGTCCCAGAAATCAAAAATGCCACAGCCCCTTCGCTGCGATTGAATAAAAGTTTCATTGAAATGATATCCAGGATAAATAAATGCTACGCGAGAATATTTATTTTCACTCTCAACAGTCTCAGAAACGAATAATTTAAAAAGGGACTTAGATTTGTGCTTATAGCACAAACACCTTACAAGACGTTTTTAATAGGGTTTCTTACTCAGGTTTCCGAGAAATCGTAATTTTTTATTCCCAGAAACTGTTATTAGTGATGCCATGAAATGATATATATATATAATATATATATATATATATATAATATAAAATTCTCGTGTCACAGTGTTTGTAACCAAACTCCTCCGAAACGGTGTGGCCGATTCTTACGAAATTTTGTGCGTATATTCAGTAGGTCTGAGAATAGGATGTAAACTATTTTTCATTCCGATATTGTAATTAGTTAAAAAGATAATAATTAAAAACCTTAAAACACTTAATTGTCTTAACCCTGCGCGTTATTTTTCCGGCCTAGCGTCGTGAATGAAGAGAGGATGAAATTTTTCGGTATTCTCGACGTTATTTAAACAGCCATCCTATTTTTGTTTTTTAAATCAGAGAAAAAATGATTACAGAATCAGAAAGATCATTTCTTTCGCCACGATACAGTATAATTTGTTTTGCAAAATAATAATATTTTCTATTTTTTAAGATTTTTTAAAGAAATAGTTAAAATTGATGCATTTTTATGAAAATTATTTCGAAATTGTTGCGTATGAATTTATTTTCGTGTTATGAAAACGATATTCTACACTAAATAACTTCAAGCCTTTTTCTTTTAGAACCAGTCATTTAAAAAATAAAATGCCTAAAACTTTTTTTTAAAGATTTTCCGAAAAATTGTCGAAATTTTTAACTTAACTTTGAATAACTTCGTCATTTATTAAAATCATCGTACGAATCCTTTTTTACGTTTGTAGAATAATGTTGTCCAACTTCTGTGTGAATATTGAAAGACCTCAGTCACTTTGCGTTAGCTTTCTGTTTGAAAGACGGGAAAGGTTGAGAAAGCTTTGAGTCTTTCACTGATGCAGAAAAAGTGGGAATTCCTTCATAACATTGCTATTTGCGGCGGGACGCTCATTCATATAACGCATCACAACCGATAGTTTTTTATTTTTAAAGATTGATTTATTGAAGAACAGTTGAATATAAGAAAAATATATCATAAAAAATATAAGGAAATATTCTGAAATATATTTTTATCACATAGTATTATTTTCTTTTTGAATTTTATACTGTAAATGTGTAAATAAAGGCTTTTTACCTTTTTTGTAACTTTTTTTTTAATCTAACACTCAAAAACAACGCAATAAAGATATAAACAGTCGTTTCAATAGGTAACGGTAAGAATTTTTGTATTAATTATATTTGTGAAAAAGTTAATCGCATTTTTACTCCGTTATCATTATTTTAAATAATAACGATTGAAAATTTGAACAATATATATATATATATATATGGAGAGAGTGAAGTAATAGTAGGAATTGAATTACAAAGTACGTATTCCACACTACTTATAGCAGCATTTTCAAAATGATATAATTACTATTTTAGCCGAATCTCTATTCGTAATGAGATAACACGCACTGTCAAAAAAGCAAAATATCACACTATAATTCTTGACTCTACACCAGATATTAGTCACACAGAACAAATAAAGTTTGTTATTGGATGCGTATGAGCAATACTGATGGTAAGGTATATATTTTAGAATTTTTTCTAGGAGTGTCTTTAGGAATACTACAAAAGAAAGTATTTCAGATATGGAAACATTCTCTATTGAATCCAAAGCTCTAAAAAAATTAATTTCACCAAAATTATTCTCTCTTCTGAGAAAGCAAGAAAAGTTATTTTGTAACGTTTTTTTATAAGTAGTCTTTGTGTAGAAGGAGACTGATTTGCATATTTTTGTTTCTGGAGATTTATGCTTTAGTACTTTTTTATTAGATTATATTTTCTGTTTTGTTTTGCTTTTCTAAATATAAATTATCTATTTTTTATTTTAATGGTAATATTTTTGATTCTTTATTATTTTGTCATAGTTTTATGTTGCGATCGTAACCCATTAGCTGGCCAAAAAATAAAGTTATGCACTTCAAATTGTATTTTCATTTATATTAATGTTTTATTTTTTACTCTTATACCGGTAGATGAGCTTATAACTTCAATATATAAGTATTAAATAAGTAATTAAATATATAAGTATTGTAATAAGTAATTACATAAGTATTATAATAAGTAATTAAATATATAAGTATTGTAATAAGTAATTACATAAGTATTATAATAAGTAATTAAATATATAAGTATTGTAATAAGTAATTACATAAGTATTGTAATAAGTAATTACATAAGTATTATAATAAGTAATTACATAAGTATTGTAATAAGTAATTACATATGTATTATAATAAGTAATTAAATATATATAAGTATTAAATATAAATATTAGTCGAAATATGAAAATTTCTGTAGAGGGTGGCAAAATTAGGTCTTCGCAAGCGGGCGGCCGATACCCTAGGATAGGGCCCGTTAGAGGGTTTAATGTACGTTCAATTTGTCAAGGCCTTGAGTTCTCATATGCATTTCATGTGGAAGTTTGAATGAGCTGAAAGCTGAGGTGTCCCCCCCCCACACACACATTTAATCGTTGTTCAAAATTTCGAGTCCGTTGCCAATAGCATTCGTGTTGTTTCTGAATGCGACGTCAACTGAAATCAAGTCAAATCAAATTCATTGAGAATAATAAATGGTCGCGGCATCCTTTACTTTGATATTCACTAAGAAATCGCGTGTTGCACCACGATCGAATGTCGAAGTTGCAAATGGGATCGAGGGCTGGTAGAGACTTTTCAGAATTTAAATTGTAATTTTAAACCCTTTGATAAAAGGGAAAGGACTCTAAACCTCGTGAAATAATATTTTTTGAAAACAATGTCTTATTCGATTATCGCAATTTCTGAAGTGTAACATCATTGTTATTAATACGAAACCATATTTATATTTTTAATTATTAAATGGACAGCTGAAATGTGAAATTGTTTTGAATCACCCTAGTATTGTTTGTGTTCAATCAGGTCAAGCTACGAGATGGATTATTTAACCTACTTTTAATAGTTTTTGAAAATGTTGAAACGCGGTGCTTGATGAAATTGCATTCATCCTAATGTGTTGATTGAACAAACGTGTTTTTTTAGTTAGTCTATAGTCAGTATTTTATTTTGAGTGAATTGCTTGATAGTATATAAACAATTGTGTGTGTGATTTCCATTTTATATTATTTATTTATTTTTGGTATGTAATTTTAACTTGTTACTAAATGTTTCTTTTTTTTATAGGTAAGTTCTCAAATGTATTCTTCTCATCATCATCCGCCACTTAGTAAATGAGGTAATATCGACGTATTTTTCGTTCTTTTTGAGTAGAAGACACATGAGTAATAGATTAACATGTTTCTGGAATTAAAAATAAGAAAAAATATCGACAACTTATTTTTTATTATATTGCGTGATAAATGTTTAAACCTATTCGTAAAAAATAATTTTGAGCTTCACGATGTCGTTTTAAGTATTTCATTTTATATAACAATTGAACACCACAAGTATGGACTCTAAAAATTATGAAAAGGAAGTCCAGTTGGTGGTGAACATTACTCCCACGACCCATCTTTGCTGAAAGAACAATGCTATTGTCCTCAGTTAGTCAGAAACAGATAACTTCTCACTTTCCCTGGACTGTGCATTTTCCCATTTTCTGAAAGATTCAAATGCCCTGTATTAGTGTGACGTTCAAATGAAAGGGATTAATTGATTGCTCTCAACTTTTTTTTAAGTTACCGCTTCGTTATATTACATTCATGGACGTCTTGAGGCAGTCAGCCCCTATGCTGCAGTAGGTCCCTCACGCGACGCTTTCAAGTGGACAACATAGCATACGTTGTTCACTACTAGTACAAACGGTAATGCACAACAAAAAAAAATCACAAACTGAGGTACAATCCGACTCGAACTAGGCCTAGACGCAGACGACGGTCACAAGGTAATAATAAAGTCTTGTCACTGTTGTCAGTTGACATAAAATTCGTAATTCCCAGTTTTTCGGAGAACATGTCCAGCAATAATATTTAACGGTTAAACATTTTATGGATCATTATCTTATTGAACCATGTCGAGAACGAGATTTGGCATCCTAGAGGCGGGGGCCCAGCTGGCCCATGCCTTAACCCGGTTACATTGATTAGAAAGGAATATTTTACTGACGCTTTTCAAAAAACTAATAAACTTAACAAAACAAAAATTAATTTTTAACTAGGAAAGAAAGTTTTTCATACGTAGTATAATGTTATTGAAAGTAATAATAATAACGAATTGTCAACGATGTTAATGCAATCAAATTTGAAAATAAAAACACAACTTTATAATGTTTTTTGTGTTTTATTTATCCTTTAATCTTTCTTTCGCTGAAACCGCGATTCGAGGAAACATCATTGGGTTTTTCTTTTCACTTCCAAATGCCCTTTTGATGTTCGTTAACTGTGTTTATTTCTCTTTTTTTAAAAAAAGTTATTTTTCTAATGCTTTTTTATTATTGTTGGTTTCGTTTCGTCCGTCTCTAGTGTTTGCAGAAACTTCGCTTCGTTTGTTTCGTAATGTTCGATTCAAACTTGTTGCCAAATTTATTTTTATTCTGTCGATTGAAACTTGTTCCTCTGTCACCCCCTCCCCTTGCCCTCCGGACACGTGATTTAATCCCGTTCGTGGACGTCACCTCTGGAAGCCATTAGCGAAAGCATGCGTTGTTCGTCTCCGCATTTCATTTGTCACTGGGAAGAGACGTCTCCGGACTCGTCCTTTGGATGTTATCTATCCGCAGAACAAGGCTTATGCAAAGAAGAGGTCGTGTTCTCCTCCATTTCGACAATCCAAAAAAAAAACCCAGCGTCCCCCCTCCCCCCATTGCATCCATTAAATAACATTCATGGACAAACCGGGAGGGGGGGGGGTTCAGTAAAGGGATCTTATTCATGAGATGCGTTAAAACGAATGTTTTGTGATTGGCTTATACAGACATCAAAGAACACAAGACGTCTTAATTCATCCGGAATGCTATTTTTTACTTTGGTACACTTGCTCCGAGACGTCATTTGACTTGGAACGTTCTTTCGGTGAACACTTCATCTCCATAGCGTTATTGTTTCGAAGCATAGCGTGGTACTACTCAATAGACTGTTATTCGTTACTAATAGTAGTATATAAAGAGGCTAAGAGAGATAACTTTGCACATTCAATCATTTTGCTTGCAGCTTTTTCAATTCCTACTACACTCATGGACAAACAAATTAGCGAACCAAGAAATAATTGCGGGATAGTAACGAAACTTGGCATGAAGGTACAAGTCAGGAAGATATGCAACTGATTAGAAATGCAGCGTGATTGCGCATTACATATAGCTGGTAGAGGGAATTAAACGTCATTCTCTTTGAGTATGCCAAATCGTTTACAAAGGAAGTGCTGGGGTAAACATGCCATTACGCCGTTTTCGAAGACAATATGAGCAGCTGCCGCAGTTTCAGAGGGGGAGAATACTCGGCATGATGGAAGCTGGGTGGTCAGCTCGGCGAGTAGCTCGTCAATTATGCCACTTTGATTGTGTTGGGACCAGTGGATCCGAGGGATGTCATTTACACGGTGACCAGGCTCAGGACACTCTCAACAGACCAATCGTGAGAGGACCGCCACATCGTAAGAAATGCACGCCTACAGCCAACTGTTTATTCAGCCGCCCTCCAAGCACAGATAGCACCTTCACTAGGGGCCCCTGTGTTTTCTCGAACCATACGAAGGTGCCTGTCTGAAGGACATTTGGGATCGCGGCGCCCATTACATGTGCTGCCCTTGACGCCCACTCATCGACGCCCCCTTTTGCAGTGGTGCCGCGCACTAGGAAACTGGACTGCAGTGGAATGGAACCAGGAATTCTTTAGCGACGAATCCAGATTCAGTCTCAGCAGTGATGACAGTCGTGTTCGTGTGTGGAGACCCCGTGGTGAACGCCTCGATCCTGCCTTTAATTTACAGCGACACACCTCTCCCACAGCTGATGTGATGGTATGGAGTGCCATTGCCTTTAATACACAGTGACCTCTAGTATTTATCCTTGGCACCATGACAGCCCAGTGGTATGTGCATGACATCCTGCAACCACATGTGTTGCCACTCATGCAACGGCTCCCAGGAGCCATTTTTCAACAAGACAATGATCGGCCTCACACGGCAAGGGTGTCACAAGACTCTCTCCACACTGTTATTCCCCTTACTTGTCCTCTCCGATCCCCAGATTTGTCTCCAATCGAGCATATCTGAGATGATTTGGGACGGTGAGTTCGGCATCCCACAAATTTGAATGAACTATAGGCAAGGTTGCAGCAAATATGGAACAAAATGTCTCAAGATATCATACAGAACGTGTATGCTTCAATGCCCGATAGAATCGCATCGTGCATTCGCGCTAGAGGCGGTTCAGCAGGGTATTAAATCCTCCCTTCTTTTGCCTTTTTCTCTGAAATAAATTATCCTTTTTCTTTGATTTTCTAGTCATTTACTTATATCAAAGTAGTCATTACGTATGTAAAATTTCCTTTCATTTTGATTGGTGCGCTAATTTTTTGTCCATGAGTGTATAATATATAGAAGTCACACTCTCCCTATATATATATATATATATATATAGTTCAAATTTTCAATCGTTAGTAAAATATTATTTATTCATCCACTCAAGTTCAAATGCATTTTTTAAAACTTGTAGAGGGTGGCCACACACACACACTTGATATTAATACACTTTTTTCAAATAATAATTCATTAATTTAATTTAATGAATGAATAAATAGTAGCAAACAAAAATAATATTCTAATTCCACATATAAGAAGGAAAATTGCTCGTTGTGTCCCTGTAGTGTTGGATTTCTAATCCAAAGGTCGTGTGTTCGAATCCTACCTGGTATGGCCTAATTTCTGAGAATGTAATTTATGAATGAATTAATATTAACAAACAAAAATAATAGTCCGGCACCATATAAATGTAAAATGGGAAATCGTTTTCTATTTGGTCACTTAATATTATGATTCAGTCATATGTATGTGAATATTTATATTAATTGCATTTATTTGATAAAGAGTGACCAAAATAAAAATTTTCTTTGTTATTCTAAATAGGAATTGTTTTAATTTATTTTATATTACTTGTTATTCTTTAATTGTCTCAAATTTTTTTATTTACGTTGTAGGAAATATTTTATTAAAATAAATTTTGTTTTTTAGCTACCAAGACCAACATTTCGCCAAGTGGACACTTTTGGTGACGAAGTATTAAATAGATAAATTACAGATGAAAGTAAATTTTATAATACTTATTAATCTTACTGAATTACTGCTAAAACCATGACGGGGAATGTCTGCTGAGGTGTTATCTTTATACTAAAAATTGAAAGCCTTTTGGTGTATGAGGGGGGGGGGGAGTTAAGGTTTATTACGCCTCTATATCGGTAATATGTACTACCTTGGCCCCACGACGGCCAGAGAAAATAGCCATTTGTCCATTATATCGAGGCATAATAGGGATACTATAGCTTTTTAGTTTTTTTCATGAGTTGTATATGGCCTCAAGATCTCAAGTTTCTATGGGGATTGTTTCCAAAAGACTTTATGAGAGAGAGCTGTTTAAAAGAAAACCCGTTGTTTGCGACCCTCTCAGCTCTGCAAACAGAAGGGCCCGTTTAAAATGTCGCAGAGATCATACAGAGAGAAGCATGGATGAAAAAATGGGCGGCCGTCCTCAGCACTGATGCCTCGGTTCAGTTCAACCAGAGATTCTCGCCCTACTTTTATGAAAACCCACTTCACATCCATTGTCCGAGAAATCGACCACTACAGCAGCATAAGCCTGATGGTATGTGCAGGCATCACATTGGATGTCCGCACTCATGTCTCCATGTCTTTGAAAGAAACACTGTGACTGCAGTGAGGTAAAGAAAAGAGATCTTGGAGCCCTATGTTCTGTAGGGGGAAGTGGCCCATATTCCTTTTTAATGAATGGTAACGCTAGATCACATAGATCTCCTCTAATAGACGAATTTCTAGCAAGTGGGGATATTTTGGAATTGGTTGACCAACCAGTTCTCGAGACCTCATCCCTACAGAGCAGTGTTTCTTAAACAAAGGGTTGCCAAAAAAATGATAGAATTTTTTAAATATCTTTTCGCATAAAATAACTTGTTCGCTATTAACAAATAGTGTAACGCATTACATTTAAAATACACTGCTGGAAACCGTAAATGCAACACCCTGAAAGAAGGACGCAAATAACATGAAATTTACAACATGCATTAGCAGAGGTGAGATATGCAAATGATTAGAATTTCAGCACAGACACACATCATGCACACCTGTGGCGCCACCTCAAAGCGTTATTTAAGGCATGGAGATTTCGACGATTTCAAGTTAGGCAATTGTGTTTTTCTTGTGATTTTTTCAAAAAACGATCAGTTATGCTTCGTAGAAAACAGCGATCAGCTTTTGATCAAGTATCCGAGTTCGACAGAGGAAGGATAGTGGCCTACGAGATTGTGGATTATCTTTCAGGAAAATCGGTAATCGCATGTTGGACGAAACCAAACAACTGTAATGCGGATATGTGACCATTGGATGCAGGAGGGTACGACGGACCGACGTGGTCGATCGCATCCACCTCAGTGCACCACTTCACGTGAGAACAGGCAAATTGTGCGCATGGCAGTGCCGGATCGCTGAGTCACATCACGAGCCATATCACAGCACATTGAGTCTGTAACGCATCCTTCAGTGTCTGCGCGTACCATTCGACGCCGTTTACAGCAGAGTGGTCTGTCCGCAAGACGTCCATTGCTTGGTCTACCCTTGACGCAGAGCCACAGACGTCTCCGCCACCAATGGTGCGATGAAAGAAGGATGTGGGTGGCAGGATGGAATGAAGTTGTCTTTACTGACGAGTCACGCATCTGTCTGCAACACCATGATGGTCGGATTCGAGTCTGGAGACACCGTGGAGAGAGGATGCTGATCAGCTGCGTTATGCACCACCACACTGGTCCTGCACCGGGTATTATGGTATGGAGCGGTATTGGATATCACTCTCGCACTCCTCTAGTACGCATTGTCGGTACTTTAAACAGCCAGCGCTACATCTCCGAGGTGTTGGAGCCACACAGTTGTCCTTCCTTACATTCAAGGCTTGGCCACAGCTATATTTCAACAGGATAATGCGCGACTACTCTTGGCTCGCATTGTCCAAAGGTTCTTCGTCAACCACCAGATTGAATTGCTTCCCTGGCCGGCTCGCTCTCCGGATCTTTCACCGATAGAAAACATGTGGTCGATGGTTGCTCAACGATTGACCCAGATTACACCCCCAGCTGCCAAACCAGATCTACTTTGGCAACGTGTGGAAGCTACTTGATCTGCTGTATCCCAAGAACACATACAAAGTCTATTTGAATCAATGTCAAGGTGTGTGGCAGCGGTGATCTCCAACAATGGCGGCTACTCTGGCTACTGATTCTGGCAGGAACTACACTTCACAGAAGGCTGTAAATTTAATCATTTGATACTTGGTCAGCATGTTATCTACAAAATAAATTTTATTGTGCAATCTCTTGTCTTTCTTGGTGTAGCATTTGCGGTGGCCAGCAGTGTATATAACTGATAAGAAAATATATACAACGAATAAATTTTGACTTAAATTATTTGTTGTGCACATATTGGCCAATACTCTTGGGGTGGTGCAAGGTTTTGTACAAAAAATGGGATCACCACCCCAATAAGATGAGGAACCCCTGCTCTAGAGCATGCCGGAGAAATCACTGTACAACGCCTGCATTATGTGTAAGATAGAACTACACTCCGTAATACCCCCCCCCCTTTTTGTTGCATTCTACAACCCCTGTTTCATACTTTACAAATCGGACGAGTGTTACACACAATCACGCGTTTGCATAATAACTGTTATATTTCTATATATATTTGTATTTTATCAACCCTATGTACAAACCGAATTAAATTAAAATCTATCCAGTTGCTCTAGAAGTAAGTGTGATCTGAGAACTCTCCGAATTTTATTTCACACGTGAAATATTAAGTTAATGCATGATTAAGTTTTTATTCTGATTTTTTTAAAACGCAGTGAAAGCTGACATCCCCACCCCTAAACTGCTTATCGTTCTAACTCTGTTTTCTTTTTCTGATATCTATTAAAAATATACATTTTTAGCTGCTGAAGAGAAATTTTTTTTAACATGTTGCGCTTCAAAACATATTGTAACCATGTAAATAAAACAAGTATTTAAAAAAATGAGATAAATTTAGAGAGAGAGCGCGATCATTTCTTTTTATTATTAATCATTTTTTTTAATGTTCAACACTTTCTTTTCACTTTCGTTCTTATAACACAGATGGATTTTATTTACCGTGTACCTAATTTTGTATACGAATGATCACGTTCGAATCCGTTTACACTTTCATGAAGGGCATCTTATTTCTGATTGACGCCCAATCACCGGAGGCTTCATCGATTCATCCGCCTTCCATATCTCAAGGGTTCCGCTAAAAATACCGATGGAGCCCTGTCCAAAATCTAATTTCGAGCCTCCTTCTCATTACGGGGACGGACGCTTTCATTACCCTGACTGATGGGGAAGGGGGAGGGGTGCATCCCGAAGTGTCCGTCTTCGTAATTAAAGCGTTCAATGGACCATTCCGCGTCTCCCCTTTCTTTGCGCTCCAATTAATAAACCTGTAGGCATTAGATCTCCTACAGATCACCCGGGAGAAGCATTTTCCTTTTCCTCACGCCATTCTATCCTCCACTGAAAATTGCACACATGGTATTTCGGGAATACTATTTCATAGGAAAATAATCTCGGAATTATTGAATAAGTTTTAAAAAAGTTTAAAAAAGCAACAAATATACCTGTACTTTTTATTTGTTATAAAATGGGTAAGCTTTTATTTTTATATATTTAAGAATATCTTCAACCCCAAATTTTATTTTTACTTGATAAAAGTTTTCTATTATAAGCGGTTAATTATTAGTTATTTGTCGCTTAAAAGGGAACGATTGAAGGTTGAATTAAGGTATCTGTACACCTTCGAAGAAAATTTTTAGAAAAACTGTAATATTTGCTCTTAAAATATTTTTTAATGATGAAACATAACTTAAAACTATGAAAAATACATTTAATATTTTACTTATAACACACACAAAAAATTTAGAGAGAAAAACATAGTGAAAATTGTAATTAAATTCATTGTTAGAATAACGCACATAACTCAAATGAAAACAAAAATATCACTTTTCTGTAAATTTGATGTTGATCATCATAACATTTTTTAGGGCTGGTACCATTTTCCTAATGATAATCAAATTATTACAATTTTCATCAAGGTTCAAGTAAAAGAACATTGGAAAATCACAAAAAAATTATTACGAGACATGATATACATCTTAGTTACTAAAAATATATCAACTCTATAAACATGAAAATAGTAGGGGTTCTTTAAATCTATAAAATAAATGTACTTGTAAAATTTAAACTAATTTGGTTCACAACTTTTTCTGATATTTACGTTGTCAGATGCCAATACGTTAAAAAATGCATTTTGAAATAAATCAGAAATAAACTTTAAACTGCAATTTTTAATATAAAACACAATTAGATATACTTAAAATGCCCCTGATTTATAAATAACACCCTCTTTACTCTCTAAAACATTGATTTTTCCCCCCTGGATGCTTTTAAAATTTTTCTACGCTGCTTTACATTTGGTGTTGAATGACGTTCTGCATCGTTAATTCTTTTTACGTCAAGATGTTTGTATGATTTTAAAGTAAAATAACCAGGAGTTATATTAAGTTTTTTAAAAATGTCAACACAACCCTTGTACCCATCATTAAATTGTATAACAGCATCCAATGCACCAATTTTAAAGTTTTCAGGCACACGAAAACTTCTTTCGGTACTCTCAGCCATATAATGCCATTAAAACACTCATTTGAGTTTTGCCATGCAGACATTTAGTTAGTAGTTCTTTGGTACATAATTCTAAATATGTAGGCCTAATCATGTTTAAAACTTCATTAGATAAGCCTTTACATTTTTCTTTTTGTTTTTGGCCACAAGATAGTGCTCGCTGGTAGTAGCACCAACTATCTTTTCCGATGGGACACTGTCCATGCATGGGTTTCTTGGCACTTGGTGAGCAATGAAATAGGGCCGCAATAACATTTTGTTGAAGACCGGAGAGGTTTCCAACATTTCTACGAACAGCAATTCCATAATAGTTTTGCAATCGGTGAATAAAAGAGTCAGTGAGTTTGCCTTTACCAGACAGATTTTTATTTTTTGACTTTAATTTGCGCAATCTCGCACCTACTCTCTTTTGAACATGACCGATGCATTCATATTTTGTGACACTATCTTTACCATAAGTATCTTTGACACTGATAAAACCCTTGGAATCCCCGTCACCATAATATTGTGCATATTTAAGGCATCGCTTCACAATAGAACGTTGGAAGATTCTAGTTGCACCAACAGTTTCCATTTTCAACGCAGAACCCTGAAAATTGCTATGGCATACGTGATCTGCTGCAAAAGTTTCCGATTCAATGCTTTTAGGCATTTTAGAAATCTTTCTGCAGATGGGGCAGTATGACGACATTATTTCAATGTCCACTACTTTACCAGTGTCAACTGACAAAGCTGCGACACACCCATTCATGGAAGTGTAACCCCTATGCTGCCATGTTCCGTCCACTGAATTACCACATTCAACTATTTTATTTTTGAAGGATGTAGCACTAACAGTTCAGAAGCTGCTTTTTGCATTGATAGTTCACTAACTTCTGAAATCACAGACATGAGTTTGTTCTCATGATTAGTGTACGCAGTTTTACTGAGCCTGGGTAAATTTAACGTACCACATAATTTAAACCCAGCAGAAAAACCTTTACCAATTTGTCTCATACCATAAGCAAATCTTGTATTTACTTCAGGACAGTTTAAAGTTTTCTTTGAACTAGAAAACCCTAAGTAAAAGTTACAATGTTTACACTTTATAACAAAATTTGAACACAAACCATACCTTGAATCCTCAGAAAGCAATAAGCCTTCTTCGAAACATCTTGGGCAACAAAGTTGTAAAAAACATTTAAGAGGACATCAATATCTATGATTCTATTTCCTGTAAGTGTTTTATGCTCATACTCTGCCATTTCCTCATCAAAAACTGCAGGCATTTTGATCTTTGAAGAACTGGCGTTGGTGGATGTTGAGCTACAATTTTTGGAATTTTTATTAGTAGATCCATTACCACGAAATTGTCGTTTTCTCTTTGAATTAATTCTGCGTTTTAAGTTTCCCATTTTAAATGAAAAAAATTAAATTTTTCAGCTATAAAAAAGGATTTAACAGAAACTTAGAAAGTGCTGCGCAATCGTAAGCAAATGTAAGCAAACAATAACACACTCTCTTTTCCTGCCAGATTCTGGATAAAAATATTAGTAAAAACCTGTTGCCAATTATATTTCTGAAGATTCTGAAAACTCAAATTCATATTTTAAAGTGTATAAATTTTCTACTATTGCATATTTAAGCAATACTTTGTAAAATAAAAATGTAAACAAACATTTTTTTAAACTTCCGGAATGTAGACTTGTACTTCCGGTTTCAAAAGGTAGCTACCGAGTAAAATTCAAATCCCCATAACTTAAGTTCTAAATTAGATAGAAACAAAATTTAAGCATCATTTTAAAGAAAAAAGTTCAAATTTTAAAATAAAATCAAAATTTAAAAATCGAAAATTTCGGCGAAAATGACGTTTTGAAGCTGTACGGATACCTTAAACAAATCTAGTTTGCCAAGAATATATATACATATAACACAGTTTGTGGAGCACTTTAATTTATTATTCTCAAGTTAAGTCAAACAAATATATTGGTACTCCCATACATGATTAAAGCATACCAAAACTCGTGGTAAAACCGGAAATATATTCCTATATAATAGCAGAAATAAAATAGAAGTACTTGACATGCAGGAGATGGTAGGTTGAGAAATATTTAATTGGGTGATGGGTTATTTACAGGGTTTGTGACTAAATATATATTATTTGCAATTTCGCAGGTTACTATTTTGCAGGGCCGCGATGTTCCCTGAGCACCAGACAAACTAAAATAAAGATATCCATACGGAACTGTCATCAGTAAAATGGCAAGAAAAGAATGAAGTCACTCCCCCCCCTCTCTTTCCTCGAGGTGATAAAAAGACGTGAGGTAGATTCTTATTGATTGAATAAAAACGTCACACACACACATTTCGAAGCCGCGTGAGAGCCTCGTCATTTTAAGTCACCACCAAATGACAAAGACGAAACTTGAGCTAGCACTTCACTCTACGAATCTAAGTACGGCACAGGAAGACAAATTTAACTCAAATCAGACGACTCTTTAGAGCAGGGGTGGCCAACCCTTTTAGAAAGAGTGTCACTTTCAGATAAAAAATAATTATGCGTGCCACTTAAAACTTTTCGAACAAATATAAAGGTGAAAAAATAAGCCTTATAAGCTTATTATGTAATTTTTATGCAAAGAGCACATTTTTAACGCAAATGTAAGTAATGAAATGTAAGTATAGTTTAAAAACAATATAATAAATGAGACCAAAGCAGAAATTTAGATTCACTGTTATTTACTCCAGTTAATTTGAACGATATTTTGATTTTCTGCGTGTATGTTCATAATAGAAAACAATTGTTTTCACAAATGTATGCTGATTCAAATTTACTACAATATCTGACATCCAAATGGAGTAAATTTGAAAAAAAATATTTGTTAGAATAAATTTTCAATATTTATTATAATTCCTTACAATTTGCTTTTCAGTGAAGTCTTCTGTGGACACTAATTTCGATTTGAATTTCAGTTTACATTTTGTAACCGTTAACAATTTGAAGAGGCATAGAAAAAGGATTTGTGAAACGATCTTCATTTTTCTATGACCTTAAAAATCATCAAACCTAACATTGAAAGAATTCTGCAAAAATGGATATAAATTTTTAAATTTTGCCTATCACAATTCAGAGCACTATTAACTTTGTTAGATAGTCCCTGTATTAATGTGTAATATGTTAATTTTTTCTCTCCAAAATCAAGACAAAAAAGGCAAAAGTTTATCCACAAATAAGGTACAGTCGATTTCCGCTAATTCAAACCTATAATACGAACCTCTTGCTAATTTAAAGTATATGCACAGTCAATACGTTGTTTTGGTACATTCAATATTTCGAAGAAAAATCTGTGGTTGGCCGAACTACAACACACTATAATTCGAAGTATCTTATAAAACCCTCGACAATTCAAACACTTACTATTATGTACAGTCCTGTAGCAAACAGGTTGGAACTTACAAGTTTTGTGTTGTATTGTCTCTGCGTGTCTTCCCTGTAACGTAGCCCCTTTGATGACCATCTGTCTGCTACCCCTTTTTAGTGTTTTCCTTTTCCTTAGACGAAAAGACATTTTTATTGCTTTCCTTCTTGAAGTGGGTAATAGAGCGACAACACCTGTTGTCAGCCGTCTACATCTTTTATTTAATACAGGGCCTTGCTACGCATGTGTTCAGAAACGATATCCCGCTATTGTGAAGCAGAGATGCATCGGACTGACATGACGATTTATGGCTGATTTGTATAACATGAGGTACCAAATAGGTCATGGGCTGGACTGGACCCTGCCTGGACGAATCAATAGTGTTGGGGACAGTGTTTAAGGAAACCGGGTGCAAAACGATTTTATTTCCGACGAGGGATGGAAAAGATTTGGAGGGGCAATGAAGGAGTCCTGTTGTGAAAAGGTTAAGAAACACGGAGTGGATAGTGAAAGGAGAGGAGCAATATGTGGAGGCGAGCGATAAAAAAAATGGTCGAAATTTGGCCGACTCATTAGGCGAGAAGGTTATCATTATTAAAGTCGATACCCCGTAATTGAGTGTGAAACTTTGAATACGTCTTGTGTGTTGATTTTTGACTCAAAATCACAAATTAAAAGTTTCAAACTTAAATATGTTAGAAAAATATTTCTCTTCGTGTATTTTGGGAACTTTTTCTACCCACTTGAGTTTTTCATTGGTCCCTCCACCTTCGAATTATCCATAATCGACTGTATATAGCCCCTAGGGTAAAAAAAATACAATCTTTTCTCTGTAATCTTAAATTAAAATTGTTTTAATGTCTCATAATGTAGGTAAGAAAATCTAAATCACATAGCCAATCTTCATTCTAGAAAAGCAAGTACTCACTGGAGAGTTCAGTGTTTTCTTACAGATATTTTAAAATATTCACCCTCACAAATTCCAAAATGTTGCTTGAGAAAAAGGCTTTTGAAAGCCAACTCGCACAATAATGCATGTGTACTTCCCCAACATTTTGATCAACTCAGCCCGGTCAATGTTTCATAATTTAACCACGGCCCATTGAGGGGGGGGGGGTTTGATTATTTATAGTTTAGATTGTTATGATTTAAAAATCTTACACTTTTAAAATTCGAAGGTAAACAAACGTACCTATCTATCTTACACTATTAAAATTCGAAGGTAAACAAACGTATCTATCTATCTATCTATCTATCTATCTATCTATCTATCTATCTATCTATCTATCTATCTATCTATCTATGTGCGTCTATCTTCTCACGAACCGTACGACGCAGAAAGTCGCGGAAGTTACCAAAAGATCGGGAATTTTCCGAGGAAGCCGTATTGCCCATTTATATTCCGATATTGTAATTAGTTAAAAAGATATTAATTAAAAACTTTAAAACGCTTAATGATTTTACTCCTGCCGGTTGTTTACTTGGTTTAACTTCCGTTCCGTTTCGGCCGAGCGGTGATTCGACGTTTTCCACCATTTTAAAATTGTCATCCAATTTTCAGTGTTGAAATCAGACAAAAAATAATTACAGAATCGGAAAGATCATTTATTTCGCCACGACACGGTAATTTTTTTTTGTAAAATAACGATATTTTCTATTTTTTTCGAATTTTTTAAAATAGTGTTAAAACTGATGCGTTTTTATGAAAATTATTTCTAAATCGTTGGGTATGAATTACTTTTCGTGTTATTAAATCGATATTCTACACTAATTAACTTCAAGCCTTTTTTTTTAGATACATTCATTTAAAAAATAAAATTCCCTAAACTTTTTTTTTAAAGAATTTTTAAAAAGTAGTCTTAATTTTTACTTCACATTGAATAACTTCGTCATTTATGAAGATAATCTCACAAAACCATTTTTCCGTGTGTACAGTAGTATTATCCGTAACATATACGAAGATTGAAAAAATTGCTTCAAAATTACGGATTTAAAAAAAAAAATTGTGATTTTCGTAAACTTATGTATTTTTTTGAGAAATAAATTAAAAAGTAGTAATTTGTACATTTTTTATTTCAAAGTACGTTATTTTTGCAAATAGTTGGTGATGTTTGAGAGCATTAACGTAAAAATTACCCCCTTAAAATAAAGGTAATGATTTTTTAAAATAATTTAAAATACGCGATTTTACATTTAGCCAAACATTGGTTAACTGTCTTGTGGCGGAGTGCTCAGAGCTCCCACTACACTCAAGACTATAACTGCAGCACTGCCGTGCGTGGTCAATGCAAAGGAGTGTGTACGCCTCGCAGAAACCCGCTGGTTGCTCTTTTCATACTTGTCTTAAATTTTTTCTCCTACTGGACATTGCGTCGCCACACATTACTTTTCGTGTTATTAAATCGATATTCTACACTAATTAACTTCAAGCCTTTCTCTTTTAGATCCATTCATTTAAAAAATAAAATTCCCAAAACTTTTTTTTTAAAGAATTTTTAAAAAGTAGTCTCAATTTTTCCTTCGCATTGAATAATTTCTTCAATGATTGAATTCACTTGCTGTATCCCCACTGATCTGAAATTTACTTCATTTTCAGTGCTGCCATTATGTAAGCAAATGGTATGTCACAATTAATTGCTAAATGAGCAATTTTAATCAATTTCATTAGAAAATAATTAATAAGTTAGTTTTTTATAATATACTTTTTTTCGCAGATACGTGTTTAAGGCTGTTTTCGGTCAATGTGATAGGATAGGGATCAAACGGGAAGCACATTTGTCGGTAGGAAAAAGCTCCAATAATAATAAAAATTTATATGGGCATAAAAAAAATTATTGTTTAGAGGATAGTGTTCTTTGAATTTTGTTTTTTGAAAAAATACGCAGTTTTCAGCATTATTGCAAAATGAAATTGGAGTTTTCTATGTTAAAGTATAGGAAGTGGAAACGCGAAGCACATTTTAATAGAAAAAAATTGATTTTTTCGAGTTGAATTAAATAGTATATAAGAAAGCATGCTTCCCTCTTTTGACTGGTGTAGCCAGAATTAAGTTTTATGTTTTTATTAATGAACTTTTTTAAATTTTCAGTTCATTCTGAATTATTTTTGGCGTAGTTAGGACTATCTCAAACAGATGGCACCACCATCGTTTTGTAAAACGAATTTTACTTGGCTACAAATACTTAATTTTGGCGATATCTTTCAGAAATATAGTCGCCAGCCGAAATTATGGTAACTTGCAAGTTGTGACAAATAGTGTGGAAAATAAAGAAGATTTATGATGTACACAGAGATTTAACATCTCAAACCTAATGAACTTTCCTATTTAGGAATGTTTTTAACATTTTCTGCATGTGTGCTTTAAAAGTTTAATTTATATACATAATTTATAATTATGCTGCTTAGATTTTTTCCCCCTGTTATTGCTGAAATGCATATAAAAATATTTAAATTCTGTGAAGCGACTGAATGAAAAATTGAAAGTATACTTATTTTATACTCGACCGAAAGTTATGAATTGACTAAAGAATACAAATTACTACTCTGAAGCTCACAATTTAAAATTTTAATCTAATTATTGTAATGCAATTATAATTTTTTTTAACTAACAAAAAATCGAATCGATTTTATATTTAACGTACAATTTTACCATTAAACCATTGGAACAATCATTAACCAAATCTTGTGTTTTCTAATTAAATTAGCAGAAACTTAATTTTTCGATTAATTTTCTCCAATTCTAAGCTATACCCCAAATTCTCAGGCCGTTTTTGTGGAAAAAAATTAAAAATAGTGTAAAATATGTTATTGAGATATATGATATATTTACGAAATAAAAAGTGGCTGCGGTAGCCTAATAGTTATGTAACAGAATCGTGGCTGCCGTGTCATAAGTTATAGCCTAGTACCGCTCAAGACCTGCCATGTAGGGGCGCTTTATCTGTCGAGAACTCAGATGTCCTCCTGTTGGTGTGGTTTGGCAGTCAGGAGAGGGGGTGGTAGCTCAGGTGTCATCCTCGTCACTTGATCATAGTTCAAAATTACGAGGTCTGTCACCAAAAGCCCTCGAGTAGCTGATCAGTACGACGTTAATATTCACTTAACGAAATAAAAAAAATAAAGGTGAATTAATAAGAAATGAGTAATTAATTCATTATTTATTATAAACTTTTAAAAATAAACGAGAGCCACAGTAATTTTTCTATCCGACAATGTTTTGTCAAATCCCCCCCCCCCCAGTGAATTTTTCAGTCTTCGATTCTAAGCAGCACCCGATTTTTAGTAGCATAAGGGAAGTAGTGCGACTTAGATTCGAATAAATCTGGCAATATCGCGATTTTAAAGTTTTTGTATCTTTAAGTTTGCCTTTTTTTCTATTAAAAATTACTGTCCCTGACATTTTATATCATTGAACTTTTTTAATAACCTGTTCTTGACTAAATGTTTAATAGAATAGTCTCTGTGTGTGTGATTTCTTTGAGGAATACATTTTGCACATATCAAATTTAGAATCAAAGTTTATTCAAAATATGTCCATTTTAGTTAAATATATGATAAAAAATTATAAGTAGTAAATTTTTTATATAACTTTTTTATGAAAAAAGAAATATGTGAGGCATTACCGTATGAACAGATATTTGCTGCTCATTGGAGTTTTTCTTTTAGTACTATAGTTAAGATATTGATTTTTTTTATTACTAGTTTGTTTTTAAATTATAAAACAAAGCATTCACACACACACACACACAGATCTGCTGAATAAACTTTAAAAAAATTAGTTTAAAAAAAATTAAAACTTAATTTTCTAAACATTTAAACGGTGTTTTCATTTTTTACATCAAATATATATAATTTTTAATTTTGGAAGACTTTTAAAATGAATTATTTATTTTATAAACGAAGTGAAAATGTAATTGTAATAATTAATAATGTTTGCTTTTTTAATCTCGCAATTGCGAATTGAATTGCTCGACTTTCAAATGTTAAGAAGTTTTACATTTCTTAACTTTTCCATTAATCATTTGCTCAGAGAAGTTCATAATCAGTTATGAGCTTTTTACACCTTGGGGGGGGATGTTTCTATCCACTAGAAAACTTATGTTAATCTAATTATTACAAAGCTATTTTACCATAAATTATTGTTTTAAGACAATCTGTTACTCAGTATAATTACTGTGTGATAAATTACTTTGTTTAATTGCAGCTTTATTATCCAAAAAAACGTTTAGCATCCTTCCAAAGGCAACTCGTCATGTCATGATGTCAATATCTCATGGGAATTTCACTTCGGATGGGACCAAAAAACACTTGTTGGTCGGATGTCTTTAGGAAAGAAAAATACAAAAAAGGGGAGAAAAAGGAAACTTTTATTGCTGTGGGTACTGAAACAGATAAGAGGGGAAGAAGTGGTAGGGATATGTGTGTGAAGGGGGGGGGGAGGTCTCAACTTTCCGTGATTTTTGAGGTCTTCTAATTGGATGGTGTTGAATAATCATTCTGACCGAAGTAAAATACGTTGCTCGTCTGAGTCACATGTGAAATTTAGAGTAGGAACCTTTATACTTCTTATACGACTTATTTCACAACTCATCAACTCACATTATTGCTATTTATAAATTACATAGAAGTGCATGTTATTAGAACATGTAAGAACAATCATTATTTAACATAGATAAAATTTTCGATTCCATATTAAAACAATAATCCTTTCATACTTATTATTTTTTTAGAAAAATTCGAGATTAAATGCATATCAAAGAAATTTACTTTTTACTCTGTAGAATCGGTGAATAAATAAGAATTATTCGACAAGAAATGTTTTATATATCAGTGAAAAAAGAAACCAACGTTTTTTACTATTTTGATACTTTTATTGATTGATGATTGTTATGCATCTTCCAAAACTAATAAGATTGGAAATTTTTGACACATGTTAGGAATATTATTTTTTTGTGAGAGAAGGGGATAAAAGAATAAAAACAAAATTCTCCCCAACAGACACCCATACTCACCAATTTCATAGAATTTATTTTTACATGGAATTCATAGCAAATTGTGAAGATTTATTTGTAAATTATTTGCCAGCTTAATTCTGGAAAATACAACATATAATTTTTTATGGTACTATATTTATTCGATAAGAGTAGAATTGCTTCATACTATTAGTCCACTTTTAATACAACAGTTTGAAACATGAAACTTAATTTTTCACTACTGTATATCTACCTTTCTTCTGTTTCGTTCTCCTCAGCATTCATATAGTGCAGTGGTCTTCAAACTGTGTTTCACGGAACCCTGGGGCTCTCAAGGTTACCCAAGTCACAATAAACAATCGAAAAGGAGATTATAAATGTATATGTAAAATGGATTAAAGAGTTTGTATAACTACAAGTATCTTTTATAAAAAGCTCATTTCATCATTAAACTTTAAAATTCTATTTGTACTCTGTTTGTAGTTCTACTTATAAATCTTTCGAGAGCTTAAATGTTCTTCTGTTGGTGTGATGTGGTAGTTAGGAGAGGGGATACTAGTTCAGGTTTTGTCCTCGTCACTTGACCATGGTTCAAAATTACTGTCTGCAGCGCCGGTTTAAGCTCATTTTGATGCCTTGGGAGTAGAAGATCCACAGATACTCTTTGCTCTGGAGAAGCCTGATTTATAACTAGAAAACCTGTTTAAGTCCAGCCTATCCTGGCCCTTCCCGGCCCAGGGCGCCCGCCCCAAGTGCCCAATGGATAAACCGACACTGACTGGTATTTTCTAACATTGAACATTTTCAATTCCCTGGTCAAGTCTGACTAAATTTTTAATATAATATATGCTGCGGTTTCTTTACGCAATACATTTTACACATATCAAAGTCAGAATTAAATTCGGAAAATATCCATTTTAGTTAAATATGTAAATAACATTTTTAAGTAGTAAAATTTTTATAAAATTCTTTTAGTACAATAGTTAAAATATTGATTCGGTCTAGTTTATTTTTAAATTAGAAAATAAAGTATTCACACAAAATAATGATCCGCTGAATAATCTTTTAAAAACACTTTCTTTTAAAAAATTAATTTTCTAAATATGTAAACGGTGTTTTCATTAGTTCACGACAAACATTGGTCCGAAGTCTCTAGGAAAGTAGAGAAAGGTACAAAAAAAGGGGGAGGAGAGGGTAGGAAATTTCTATTGCTCTGGTAATAAAACAGAAAAGAGCTGAAGAAACTGCAGAGTGTGAGGGGGGAAGAGAGTCCTCTCTTTTGGTGATACTTCTGATGGGGTTTTGCGTAGAACAGGGATGGCCAAGCCAAATGACCTTGCATGTCACTTCGGAAAAACATTACAATTCAGCGGGCCACATATAAAAATATATATCTCTATGATAGATTTGGATTTATTACAAGCATTTATTGGAGTAAAAATTTAAAACAGAACGAATTATTATTGTTTTCATTATTTTTATATGTATACAAACAAATATATTATAATAATGAAAATGCAATGAATCAAATAATATTATATAAATTTATTTGATTAGTGAGATATTTGTTTCTCAACTCTTTCACTGAGTTTTTTCAATAGATCTCAATGCATATATTTGTACATCGTAATTGATGTTGCAGGTTTTCGTCCGATAAGTTTGAGCGCAATTTCCTGTTAGATTAATTTCATTTTCAAGGGAAACAATTAATATAAAACAAATTTTAAGACAATTTCTACTTTGAATGAATGAATACAAAGTATTTTATCCACGATTGAAAATTTCAACAAGATATATATAGATATATGTATAGGGAGAGAGTGAACTTATAGTAGGAATTGAAAAAAGCATGATTTGTCTGAATTGTTGTAACAATGCGCACCTGGTTTGGCTAGTTTGGATGAAAAACTGGTTTTTGGTGCTAACTTTTGTCATTGTTTTGTTTTAGCATTTACAATGTTACAATAATGGAGACGAATCTAAGTTGGTGTCGAAAACCGGTAATTAATTAATTTAATTAATTGGTAATTAATAGATAAATATTTGAAAAATTTGTATTAGCATCAAGTCTCATCCACTACATAAAACAATACTATTATTTTGTTGCCAAATATGCGTAAAAATTAAATAAGCTTATGGTTATCCAACGGTATCAATGTTAAATTTATGTTATTGTATATTAAAATCAATAATTGTATGTGATTTAAAAATTGTATTTTAATCTATATGTATATGCAGCATAAAATATATCATGCTTTTATCAATGTTGATATATTTCAGAATTTGTACTGAGAAACGCTGGGGAAAAAAATTGTAATATTTTTTCTTTTGTTTGTACTTCCTTCATTTAAAAATTGTTTAAATATTTTTCAGATACACGTGATGCTATTGTACCGCTATTTATAATTAAAAGTAATGTAATGAAGTTATTATTTGCGCATTTTGTTTGAAAAATATTTAATTATATTTTATAGGTAAGAATTGGTCTTAGAAGAAAATTGAGATAACTCTTTGTTGATTTTCTATGCGGACTCGAAATATTTTTTTTGTGAGGAAATATTTTTTACTTACTTAGATAACTAGAACCAAAAACGGAGAGCAATGTGCATACAATTTTCTCTTTTGAAACAATTAAATCTCTCCAGCAATGGCATTCAATAAATTACAAAAAAGCTGTAAATTTATCTTTGGAGTTACCTTTCCAATTTTTTTGACATTTCGTAACTGTCCATAATTTTGGAGATCTATTTCAAATAAGATCCATTAAAAATTTATCAACTTCCATCCTCTCAAAAACTGACACATTTCTTGAGTAGTGCAGAGTGCTACTGAGAATTGTGCCGCGTGCCACACGTGAAATAGGTGCCAACCCCTTTTCTATCGCATGAATGTAAAATTGTATCACATTGTTTGTTCATTTAATACAGCATATTAAAACGTGAAATTAAGTTTTCCATTGCTTTAAATCCACTCATTCTTCCTTTGAAAATCATTTATTCAGAAAAAATTAAACACACAGTTTCGTTCTCTACATCATTTATCTAGAGCATTGATCTTCAAACTGTGTTCCACAGAACCTTGAGATTCCACGAGTCACAATAAAAAAAAAATCGAAAAGAAAAATTATAAATGTGTATGCAAAACGGATTCAAGTTCTCATGAAGTTCGTATAACCACAATTATCTAAAAATGATCTCATACATTAAAATTAAAAATTTTATTTATACATAACTTAACTTTGTTGTGAAAAACTTTTTAAACTTTTATTGTTTTATAATAAATGAATTTAAAACTTTTCTTTCTTTATCTATTAGATTATGAATATACTATTGTTTGCTATCCCGAGTTCCACAAAGTAATTTTGTACTATAGTTAGTGTAATATTCTAAACCCTTTTACATTTGTGGGGGGGGGGGGACACCTATAATGAAGAAGATGGAACAATTTATCGACATATCAAGAGATTCAATGCTAAAATTTAAATTTAAGCTAGAACACCAAAATTTTAGGTTGCCAATTCTTGCAAAATACGCAGAATTTCTCACATAGCTGTGAACATTTTGATGCCATTCACAAAAATGTATTTAGTAAGTGAAAAATATTTCTCAACGCGAGTGTCTACAAAAACAAAATATAAAAACGAATTAAACGCGGAATATGAAATGCTACTGCACATAATTTCCAAGGGCCGACAGTTTGTGTAAAAAATGTGAACACATATCTCAGTTACTAAATATGATGCATGCGCAGGTGACATTTGGATCACAAATTAATATTATCAATGAATAAATAACATTAACATTACATCATAAAATTTTCTAATAAGAAATAAAATTTTTTAAATTTTCTCTTCATATAACATCAAAAATATATGTTTTTCTATATCCTTTAAATATTATTTTAAGATATATTCTTTTAAGTGTGGAATGGGATTCCCCAAAAACCAGTGCCGAATTACTCATTAGGTGGAGTAGGTGATTGCCTATGGGCCCCACTCTTTTAGGGGCCCCAAAAATAAAAAAACCCTAATATTTAGCTATTTGTTGCTGCAAGAATTAGTTTTTATTACAGATTCTAATAAATAATTAGTGTTTAGTTACATATTTTTTAATTCGCTGATTATCTGTTATTTTATTTGTGCAATGAAATATATTGCTAAAATGTTGTGTAATAAGATTATTAGGCTACAGGGCCCCGAGAACTGGACTGCCTAGGGATCTCCACGTCGTTTTATCCAACACTGCGGAAAACATCTTACAGTTTTAAGGGTTCCGCGAGTCGAAAAGTTTGACCACTGATCTTTGTCCAGAAATAACTCTTCCATGGACAAGATTCCCTGCTGTTTTACCCCCTCCCTCCCCTGAAAAAGAAAAAAGAATTACCAATTTTATGATTGTGACCACCCCCTCCTACCCCCCATTTCTTAGCGAGCGTCGGCTTTCGCTGAGGGGAGAATTTTGTTGAGAGGAGTACTCGAGAAAGAAATTTATTGCCCTTCTTGGGAATCTTCAGAAAAATATTTGTGCCAAAAATTTCGCAAAAGTCAACGCCATCTAGATGTCATGTAAGATGTTAAACAACTGACGGGCTTCCCCTTAAATAATTTAATTAACACAGAGTGGAATGAAAAACTATAAAATTAAAATTAAAAAAATTACATGTTTTTTCAAATAGTATTATTTTCTTTTTGAAATTTTTTTTTAGTGAATGTTGGCATATAACTAGGTTTTCCCCCAAAGGTGGATTTTTAACACTTATATATGTTTAATCAAACATCCAAACGTTTCAAGAGCTATCTGTAGAATTTTTTTTATTAGTATTTATTGATAATGGATTTAAATTAATATATTTTTTTAAAATTAAAATGCATTCAATGCATTTCTGAGATTCATTTAAAATATTTATCAGTATCGAAATTTTTGTTCTCTTTCATAAAACTTATAGTTTACTTTAAAATAATGCGTAATTGCATGAAACGTTTTTCCCCGTGTCAAATATTTCAAAAAATTCTCACAATTTTACTTCAAGAATTAAAATAGTAGTGAAATTTTATAATTTAAAAAATTTATACTTTCTGTCTTTTTTTCAGCATACAACGAATTTTAAAAAGGCTACAGTTTCGTTTTCGGGAAAAAACTATTTTTCTTTAAAGAATTTTATAGAAAAAAAACAATTTTTTTTTTTTTTACAAAACAATGCTGTTTTGCATATTTTATGATTTTTTCTCTTCCCGTGTGTCGATTTCGCTTAAAAATTACGGATTTTAAAGATTTCTTTTGTGATTTTCATGAAATAAAGTTTTTGCGAGAAATAATACAATCATTATTTTTGTAACCTTTTTTCTTTAAAAATTATTGTTGATTCCAATCAATTGTGAAAACTTGGAATTTTCAAATAAAAATAGAGCCCTCAAAAATAATGAAAGCTTTAAAGACATTCTAAAGGCTTTGCGCATGCGCTAGAATCATTATTATTTTTTTTCCTCCCTCTGTTTAACGCTCAGTGGCCAAGGTCAAACTTGCTGTTCTTGGCAAAAGTGAATGAGTGGAATAAAAAATACTGTAAAAAAATATAATTCTGAAACATATATTAATCTCACACACAGAATTATTTTCTTTTTGAATGATTTTGTGCAGTGAATGTAAATAAATTTCCAGGCTTTTTCATTCTTATATATTTTTAATCTAACATTCAAAAACAACGAAATGAAAAAATGAATAGTCCTTTCGATAATTAACGGTGATAATTTTTGTATTTATTTTTTTAGAAAATGAATTTAAAATAATAGATATCTTACGAAACTAAAGCAATATTTAATTTTTTATTATTATTATTTATAGATAATGGAATTAAATTAATATATTTTTTTAAAATAAAAGGAATGTTTCTATTATTTCCTTATTAAAATTATTA